>QLPF01000106.1:0-23236 GCA_003314045.1 Hygrophorus pudorinus
AATGGTCGCTCACTCAACGAGCACTAATAACCCTGGCATTGCAAGCCAATATGCTCCACCTGCAGGCCAACAAGCCCAATATCCAGTCGATAAGCTGGTCATCAACCGTAACGACGTGCCTAAGGCAATTTGTTGTGATGACAAAAACCGATATCGATTGGATGACCTAGCAGTGTGGCAATTCCTTCGGGATGGCGCGCCCGCTGGATCTGCTCACAGAGCATTCGAGCTTAAAGCTCTTGAAATACTTGGCAACGGCCAATACTTGGGCTTGGTCGCCCCAAACACCGTTCCCCGATTCTGGGAAGCTCATCACTTCCCTGACGATAAACCTTTCGACAAAGCCATCATTGCCACCCACTATTATCAATGTGGGTTAGACACTACTGCCTATGAGGCCATGTTCCGTAGCTACGCAGAACGCGCCATCCTTGCGCATGCCGAAACTGGCAGACCCACATCACCTGTGGATTCTACCACTGCCATCCCTGCCTCATCAGCATCTGCTACCGGCCCTATGGTATCGCTAGCCTCTATGCTAGCACCACCTCCGGCTTGTGTCGAAAAACGGCATGCTGAGCCAATTAAAAATATGGCAAACGGCCTAAACGTGACGTCAAGCCTATGACAGCAAAATACATTTGTGCTGTTGCATCCATCGAGGAGCTTAATGCCCTCTCTGTCTTCCAAGACAACAAACCCATCGAGGAGATCCTCGACAATGCATATGTGATATACGCCGAAGAAGGCAACCAAGACTCGGCAGACAAGCTTCTACCAGAGCCTCATAACAGGCACATCGAGCCTATGCCCGAGCCTCCGGAACACGTCGTCGATCCCGACACCCTCATGGGCCCATGCTAATTTAGCATCTTACTTCCTCTTAAAGGGGGGAAGAGTGTAAGGAATCTATGATTCCTTGTTACTTTCATTAATTTCCTTATCCTTTTGTTTATTATTTATTATCATTATTTACCGTGGACACATGTCCCACAATGTACACACATACAAACAACTGTATAGTACGCTGTCCACGTCGCACACTCAATAACTATAACTACTACAAACACTCATATAACAGCATAACATTCATTACCCAAATATACTGATTTGGACCTGTGAATCGGGCATAGTGAGCATTCAGTCTTTATAATATTCCTTCAACTTGTACTAGGGCTTTAATTAGCCCTACACAAGTTTATACACCACCACGTCACCAAACATGAAAATGATGCATGACACATCACAGCAAACAGCAAGTAAGTCTGTTATTCGATATTTCCTCACCAGCCACGAAACATGCCCACAGCACCTCACACCGCCATCCCAACAAATATATGACATGTTGTCGGCACCACCACCTCATCCACAGACGCCCAATGTGTCACTAGCACCCAGCACCTCCCCACAACCTTCCTAGACATGAATCACGTCACCAGCACTGCATCACCGCTCAAGAGCAGTGCAACACATCCAAGAGAACGAGGGAATAGAAATGAGGGAGTATGTTCTCTGTATAAAAGTATGTGTTTTCTTATTTCTTCTTGTAATATATGCTAACTCCGAGACACGTCAGATGTGTGACACACACCTTGTATACACATAAATAATAATATATATAATTGATAGATCAAATGTAACCCCAAAATGGGTGGTACCCGTGGGTTACCTGCCATGGGTATGGGTAATGGGTAACCCAAGGGTCCGAAAGTTCAGACCTGCAACTTTACCCAGACCTGTGGGTACAGGTACAAATTCTGACAGGTATGGGTATGGGTACAGCGAAAAATACCTGTGGGTAACCCTACTACTAAACTTTTCAAACTTAGCCTCAAGACTTCTCAACACCACCACTTGAGAAAGTCATCACTATGGGTGAAAAAATATAAGTATAACATATTAATTCACATTTAATTCTGGGTTATTTTAAATGGCATCCCAGAGTGTACACCCTGAAACACAATGCCCCCTAGGCACATGAGTAAATTTTGAGCTTCTCTGTGAGAGGAGGAGAAGTGACCGAACCAAGACAGACTAGTGTTTCTCTAGCTGGCTAAGCTGCAAGCCGGCTGTGGTAGCCGTGGCTTCAGCTGGCTTTTTTTTTCCTTTTTTTGCTCAAGCTATACATAGCCAGCTGCAGTCGACTGCAGCCAGCTCACAACCACCTATATATTATATATAAAATATTTACCAGTGGGAGCTAGCATTTCACTGGCTCCACTGGTAGGTAGCTTAATATAACATGAAAGAATTTACATACAACCCTCTCATATTTGCGTGCGAGAGGGCAGAGGTGGTGGTAGTGTTGGGGAAGTTTGGTTCTAAACTGTTTCAAACTCGGTTTAAACTGAAACCAAACTGCGCAGTTTGGTTTAGGTTTGGGAAAATCTGGAAAAAACCAAATGGTTTGGTTTCTGGTTTGGCCATTTTGAAAATTCCCAAACCATCTCAAACTCAGTTCAAACCAAACCAAACCGCCAAAAAAATATTCTTCTTGAAAGATCTAACTAGCCTGTAATATGACAAAAATAACACAATACACTAACAACAAGACTTCAAACTTGTTTCAAACTTGGTTTTAAACTTAGTTTAAACTGTTGTCACACTATTTAAGACATCCCAAGACAAGTAGACTTCCAAACTCCAAGTTTAATATGATCGCAAACCACTTTAAACAGTTTGGTTTGGTTTAAAATTCAGTTTGTCTACCAGATATCCAAGTATACTTCAAAACTCCAAGTTCAACACAACCCCAAACTGCATTAAACAGTTTGGTTTGGTTTAAACTTGGTCTAAACTCAGTGTAAACCAAACCAAACCATTTAATTGTTAAGATTTCTTAAGTGGTTTTAAATGGTTTAAACCGAGTTTAAACCAAACCAAACTGATTCAAATGGTTTGGGATCAGATCGGTTTAGGTTTGGGAAATTTTGGCTGAAACCGAACCATTCAGTTTGCAGTTTGGCCAAAATGGGCTCAAACCAAACCAAACCAAGCTTCCCCAACACTAGGTGGTGGTGGCGGCCAGTGATGTGGCCTCTTGTATTTGTGTGTGAGTGGATGATAGACAGTGACACAGCCTTCTTGCATTTGCATGCAAGAGGGCTGGGGTGTGGGAGTCGAGAGGGCCGGGGTGGTATTTGAGGTGTCGGAAGTCAGGCCAGTGACATGGCCTTCTTGTGTTTGTATGCAAGATGGCCGGGGTGTTGGTAGGGATGTGGGAGGTGATGGGTCAGGGTGTTATGCAGCCCTCTTGCATTTGTATGAGAGGGCCAAAATGTGGGAGGCGATGGGGTGTTGGTAGCAGGTGATGCTGGTGACATGGCTCTCTTGCGTTTGCACAAGAGGGCCGGGATGTAGGAGGTGAGAGGGCATGAGAGGTGACGCCGTGGTGTGGGAGGTGATGCCAGGGTGTGGGAGTCGAGAGGGTGGCCTGGTAGTCACAATGAAGGAGGTGTGGGTGTGGGTATTGGATGGGAGTTGAACATGACTGTGTTGCATTCAACTCCCTTTATAACTGTATAGATTCAATTTAAATAGGGCTTAGTATTTAATTGGATGATAATAATTATGTTACTTATCTTTGTTCAAGTTGGCCTGTGGTGACCGCTTTCTCAAGCGGTTGGTAGGGGTTTGAGGTGGATGGCTGAGTTTAAACTTGCTGGCTGGAGCTGAGTGTGAGCGAAAATCACACACCTATGGGTTCAACAAAATTCAAAAGCCATTTTGAGTGCCCAAAATCCTATGTACTTGTATATGCCGGCTTAGCTGCTGGCTACCAATTCTACCAAAGAGGTAAGCTAAAGCTGTAGCTGACAGGGAGCTGAAGCCAAGCCAGTGTTCAGCTGGCTTAAGATCAACTTGGCTCTAGCTCCAAGCTGGCTCTGAGCTAGAGCCAGAGCAACACTAAAATGGACTCAGCATGGAAGCCAAGATACTCAAGTTGAGACAGATGGAGCCTATAATCAAGTCTATATCTTGTGCCTTTATACTACTACAGAGAATCACATGCTACTGCCAGTGTGGAGTGTGATGAGGAAGAAAAGTACAGCCAAATTTATTTCATCAGTACTGAGGATATTAATGTCTGAGAGCTCCAACAGAAATGTACAGCTGGTTTATCCAAGTCCAAAGGTTAGTTATACACTTGATAGAATGGTCTGCACAGGCTGAGAGCTGTAAACAACCAGAACACACTGGCACAAGAGTAGGACCACAGACATCATATATGTTCAAAACTTGGTACCTTGTCACACAACTTTCTCAACTACCAAGTCCAAGAAATCATGTTCTGATACTCTATTCCATTGTGCACAATGTAGGGTTCCCCTAGTGCTTGACCACAGAAACCATGCAGCAAGTCCAACTCGAAAGATTAGTTATACACTTGATAAAGTGGTCTCCACAAACATTTTGTGAGCCTTATAATTGAGCTACTAAAAGATGTCCTCTTGTATGGCCCACCAGGGATAGAAAAGACACCCTGTGCATCTGCTGTGACATATTAGACAGATGCTACTTTCCATGCCAGTGTGATTGGCTTAGAACTTATACAGAAGTATATCAAGAAAGGCACTGTAGAGTTCCCTAGGACTGGCCATGGAAATGGAGCTTAGCAGCTATCTCACATATTCCTAGTATAACACATAGAGTCTGGGCCACTGGCATGCACAGTGTATTGCACAGGTACAGGTAAACCTACAGGTTTTGGCATGGGTACAGCTACAAGTATGGATATTTGTACCCACCAAAAACCTGTACCTGTTAGGTTGTACCTGTCACCTATAATTGTACCCATCACTCAGATATAACTAATTAAATGATTCATAAACTATCTAGAATCATATTAAGAATAAGATTGACTTTCAAGGGGTTGACTAGTATCTCCAGGGGTCTACTGCAGGTTTTTTCCAGCTACCCATACCCGTACCCATGAAAACCTGCACCTGCATGTATGGGTTGGGTATTCAATGGGTCTGGGTCTGGGTTACAAGCGGGTTAGACAGGTACAAGACCTGCTATGGGTGTGCGCCAGGTCTCTCACTTTTATACAATAAATATAGTGTATATACATTATTATAATAAAATAAATATAGGTGGGCAAGCACATCTGCTACCCACCCACTATCTCCCTCTCCACCTGTCACCCTGTCCTTGTGCGTGCTGTCTTTGTGGTAGTGACATATTTGTGTCGTTGTGCAAGGGTGGTGTATTGGTGGTGGTGTATTGGTGTTGTGGGTACGCATCCCTGACAGGGACACATAATACCACATAATAAAATGAATATGGATGAGTGAGCGAACATGCTCGCCCACCCGCTCACCCATTGCTAGCCTGGTATCTGAAGTAGTAGTGGTAGAAAAAGAGGTGGAGGTGGTGATGTGTTGGCATTGCTATAGGGTGGGTGGGAACATGTTTGTGTTGTTATAAGGTGGATGGTGGTGGTGGTGACATGTTAGCATCATTGTGAGGTGGGTGGTGGATGTAAAGACATGTTGGCATTGTTGTAGGGTGGGTGAGGATGTTGGCCTCGTGTTGGGGCGGTTGAATGCAACTCTGTCACGTTCAACCCATCTACCAACACTATAATATCAGTAAAAAGTAAAGTTAGTATATAATTAAACAACATTATACATAATACTCACCTCTGAGTCATGTGCCTACTTTCTCAAGTGGTTGTTGGTGGTCTGCTGGCAACTGAGTTCAAAAAGTGGACAATGTGACTGAAAACAGCTCACCTGTGGGTTCAGAACAAAATACAAAAGCTCATTGCCAGCTTTGAATTTGCATCAGGTAATTCTAATATTGTAGTTAGAATTCTTTCAGTAGAAAAAAATTCCTCTGCACCATACCCACAGTACCTGTTGGTGGGTATGGGTTTCTTTCCAATAAGAATTCTGGGACCCGCACCTGTACCCACATATACCCATATGACAAATCTGCATGGGTTTTGAAACCCATGCAGACCACTAGTACCAAGTGGATTCACAGCTTCAAGTCTGTGAGAATTATCTCCGTGTATCACACAACTTCAAGTTGCAGCTATTCTCCTCCAGTGCCAGTCAGCAGCAAGGTCCCATAAATTTTGAGAAGGAAGACCAGTATCTGATTCCTTCACACTTACCTATGTCTTAGCAATGACTAAAATATGATTAGCAAATAACTCACTGAGGTTTTCATTTTTATTCTTCAATTAGGTGTTGTCATGTAGGCTGACTCATACATACTAGTAGTGTTTCCACAGCTGGCTAAGCTGCAGCTTTGGCTGGCTTACTTTCACCCATTTTGCTCAGAAGCCAACAATAGCTAGCTACAGTCAGCTAAGCTATGGCTAAGCTGACTTGGCCAAGTAAAAAATAGAATATATATTGTATTATACTAATTAAATACATTAACTATATAATGTGGGGTGGTGGTGAACATGCTATCCCCCATTACATAGGGAGAAAGATGCTTGAGTAGGTGCACCACTCCAGCTGCGCATGCATTCAGTGCTGGCGATGCAACTTTCTTGTTTGGGTGTGAGAGAGCAGGGCAGTGAGGTGTGGTGGTGATGTATGTTTGCATGCGAGAGGGAGTGGTGGGTGTAGGTGTTGGATAGGAGTTGAATGCAACTATGTCGTGTTCAACTCCCATAATAATTCTATAACATTAGAATTCTATGACATTAGTTAATAGAATTATTAGTATACATTTACTATGTAGTTATATATTTGTTACTCACCTTGTAGCCTGTGGTTACTGCTATCTCGAGCAGGTGGTGAGGTTTTGAAGATGGCAGCTGAGCTTGAATATTGAATTATGAGCTGAGGGTACGAAAATTTACACACATGTGGGCTCAACTTAATTCAAAATTCAGTTGGCAGCCATGAAAATCAGCTACTAACAATTATTATAATTAAAATACTATGTCTATATAGATATTGGCTTGGCTGGCTTGCAACTGTGGCTCATGGCTGTGCCAAATGAGGTAGTTGAAACTGCAGTTGGGTACACAGCTGCAGCCAGCTAGTAACCAGCTAGCTTATTTTTGTCTGGCTGGTGGCTGCCAGCCGGCTTCAAGCCACAGCCATGGAGACACTACATGGCTTGATATATGCTGTGTGCTCATATGGTGTTAGTGACCTGCTGAGTGGTTTCTATGTGGTTATTGTCTATTTCAGGAAAGTTGACGGTCCAAACAAAAATAAATAATAAACTAAAAGTAACTAAAAGTACTCTAACCTGCTGAATACTGAACTGATTGTGGTCGGACCAGTATCAATGTCAGTGCAAAAATTAGCATTATAAAAGCACAACTGACCGAGGCCACAAAACACGACCCGAAAATTGTTAGGCTCTGAAACCTTAGCAGGGTCCAAGTTGCCGTCCAATTTCTGAATATTGTGTGAGGCTCTTTTTACACACTTACAATACATCTTGGTCAGTCACAAATCAATGGTACTAAATATTGTAATGCTATAAATTCAAGCCCGATAATACTCCATGTAATATTTAGTGAATTGTTTTTCCTGAAATAGACAATAAAAGTGCTTAGGTTCACTTATGTCTTTATGGTACTTACCGGTGCTTAAAGTGCTTATAGGTGCTTGGAGTGCTTAAGGTGCTTGAAGTGCTTGAAGTGCTTAAAGTGCTTAAAGTGCTTAAAGTGCTTAAAGTGCTTAAAGTGCTTAAGGTGCTTAAAGTGCTTAAGGTGCTTAAAGTGCTTAAGGTGCTTAAAGTGCTTAACCTTGCTTGAAAGAGCTTATACAATGTTTGATATGCTTGGCTTGCTTGACAGACTTACTGATATATTTTGTGAAATAAAAATAATAAGCTTGAGATTGCTTAAAAGTGCTTAAGCTAATGTCAAGCCATTTCAAGCACCATAAGCAAACCTAAGCAGTTTCAAGCAGTTTCAAGCATTTTGGGGTTTTCCTGATGCTATGAAGGAGGGCGAACCGCTCACAACGTCCTGGTGACCGAAGTTTGTCTGAAACAAGATCCATTGAAACAACTGCTAACTAATCTCTCTCAAAGGAACATCTGTTGCTCACCTCCAGCATATCTACCACATCCGCCCGCACCGATCTCATCAGATCCTGCTTGGTCATCATATGGGACAAATTGCCTGCAGCCCATGTCAGTGCCTTCGAATGTGTTGACTGTATCTGTCGCACAGTAAAAGGCATCCCTTTCATCGGCATCAGAGACTTCAGGCAGGTGGCCCTGGTTGTCAGTGGCCAGGGACCCACGGCAACGCTATTGGGATTTGTGAAATTGTCCTCCCTATGGCCACAGATGACACAACTGTCTCTATCCACCCCAATATGGGGCACACCCGACTTGACCTACACCCAACATGTCGACAACATCGGAGAAGACTACAACCACAGACTGACCTTCTTACTGTCTTTTTCGGAACAGTTGGCGGAGTGCAAAAATCGAAAAAATAAAATAAAAAATCATCGGAAAATATAACAGCTATAGCTCACTGAATAATGGCCGGAATGTCAAAAGGAGGGCCAGAATAGGATTGGGCTGTCAAGGAGAGCAGGACTGCAGTGGACCGGTGTAAATAATGCAGGTTTTCAAATTCAAATTTTGGCATTGGTGCTTGTGACTCAGAGTAGCTTGATACTCACATACCATGCTCTGTCCATCCAAAGTTCTTTAGTTTATCATTTTGTGTAGGGCTCTTATAGAATGTCTTCATGTTTCAGCAAAAACTGACTCATATGTGCTGAGATTGCTAGTAGAATAACCAGCCCTTCCAGTGACTTAGTCCATCTAAGATGGGGGAGCGGACGGTGACAAAATCACGTTAGAGATGGGACAGCAGACGTCGGCCGACATTAGTATTGTAGTTGTTAAAGATGGGTAGGCCGACTTTTTAATTCCCTGTTGGAGATGGATGGGCCGACTTTTTGGTTCCCCATTGGAGATGGGTCGGCCAACATTGTATGTTCCCATTGGAGATGGGTCGGCCGACTTGTTAATTCCCTGTTGGAGATGGATGGGCCGACTGTTTGGTTCCCCATGGGAGATGGGTCGGCCAACATTGTATGTTCCCATCGGCCGACTTTTTAATTCCCTGTTGGAGATGGATGGGCCGACATTGCATGTTCCCATTACAGATGGGTCGGCCGACTTTTTAATTCCCCATTGGAAATAGGTCAGCCGACATTTTGGTTCCCCATTGGAGATGAGTTGGCCGACATTGCATGTTCCCATTACAGATGGGTCGGTTGATATTTTGGTTCCCCATTGGAGATGGGTAGGCCGACATTCCCACAAAGGGGTTCAAAATCACCCCAGGGTATAGTTTACTATTGCCCAGTATTCACTCTGATTCCTCCAATTGTCTACCGAACCCTTCGGTGTAAGTTCTCACGGGTTTGCATTCGCTGTCCCGATCCGCTCGGCATTACATCGGTGCCCCCACACTCTGCCAACATTCCCACAGACTGATTCCAATTCCCCCCTACTATTTCCCGGTATTCACCCTGATTCCTCCAATTGTCTACCGAATCCTTCGGTGTAAGTTCTCACGGGTTTGCATTCGCCGTCCCGATTGGCTTGGCATTACATTAGTGCCCCACACTCTGTGAACATTCCCACAAAGGGCTTGCAATTCCCCCCTCGGTATTGTCTACTATTTCCCGGTATTCACTGTGAGTCCTCTAATTGTCAGCCAATTCCTTCGGTGTAAGTTGTCACGTGTTTGCATTCACTTTCCAGATAGGGCACTGGCATTCCCTACCCACTTGTTTTAATATTTCCACAATTCATTCAATTCCATCCTTGCTTACTTGAATATCACATGTATACATCACTAATAAAGTAATTATATGATATTTACTTTTTACTAGTTATTGTTTGTTTTCATGATTACTAATTGTGCTATGTCATCATGCTACCATAACTCTCAACTCAGTTTCTTTACATAGTGCTCCACTGAACTTATTCTCAACCTGAATGTTTAGCCACAACCCAGAGACTAATCAGAATATCTCCCACAAACTATGTCAGACATACTAGTATACACAGAATTGACAAATGGCAAATGTGAGGGTAAACCTCACTGCAACACACTATGAAGTCATGGATGATTCCAATGATGATTGTGACAAGTTGTGAGGTGCTGGCGAGAGAGATCCAAAGAATATATATATAAGAAACTATATATGAGACAAATGAGACAATAGCTCACATGGTGAGGGAGATCCAAAGAGAAAAGCCTAAGGATCTTCTCACCAGGTACAGATATATATATTAAATGAGTGACAATAGGATCAGATGAATGAAAGAGAAAATATGTAATACAACACAAAGTGAATAGAACAACAGGAAAAGAGTGTGACAAAGGAGAGAGAGCTGCAAAGATGAATCACAACAACAGCAATACAAGTGGATAGTGAGTGACCAAGAGTCACAGGTTGCAAAAAATGATTGTGGTGACAAGGAGGGTTCCCTGAATGTTTGTCAGATCAGACTGCAGGACTCATGTTGTTTATGATTCAAAATAGTCTAACCAAATCACTCTTGACTTAAAGGTTTGACTCAAGACACAAGCATGTGCTGTACATAAACTACAGTAAAGCAGTTGTTTAAACTGTTCATTAACATTGACTTCAAGAGACAACAAGTTTTAGTCAAGGATGACTTAACTGGCCAGATAGATCAATATCAGAATACAAGTTTCACTCATGATGATTTATGTGACATATTATGCTTTGAGATCACAATAACATGATATTCCTGCATTCAGATGTCATATTGACATGATTTGTTATGACATGTGTTTCACAGTTACTGACATGGCTTACGATAGAAGATATGTAATGCAAACACGTATTTACTATTGATATTTGATCTTTATCTATTCAACCACAGAAAACATGATAACTAGGTCATTGACAAATATTTGAAGCATGTACGCAATACTATATTATTTTCCAGGAATTATGATTATTCTAGATCTTTATATATATATTTGTGTTTCAATTATCACTGGTGACTAAGAGGATATGTGATGCAAACATAGGCATTACACATGTATTATTGAAATGAAAAAATGCAGTTGTCTAAAAGGTCTTGGTGTAATCATGAACTTGAAATTTGTGTCAGTGTCAGAATGGACTGCCCATGTTTTATTGTCTATTTCAAGGAAAGTGAACAGACCAAAAACAAGAAACAAAAAAGAAAATCCAAATAAAATGGTTATATATCCATGAAGTCTGAACAGATCATCCTCAGATGAATGTAGGTAAAAATAGGGACTGTAATGTTATGAAGGGATGATAATGTCTAACTGGAGTTCGGTGGTACAATGTCCTGTTTGGATAACAGTTTTTCATAGGAGGATCATATTCCCACATTACTAAATGTTGCCTATGATTGTCCAAGGGCAATCAATTCAGAATTCATGGGGATATATATTCTCAATTATCCTTTTGTCTAGACCTTCAATGTTCCTGGAAGAGACAATACCACATCATGATATCAGCCAATCACATAAGATTATGACCTGAAAATTACAAAATAAGTTAACTACAATAGCTTCATGTTGGTAAGGACTATAAGCACAAATAGGACAACTTACACTGAAGAATTTATGACACAATTGCAGGACTTGTAGTGCATACCGAGAAACAGTAGACTATACGGGAGGGGATTTGGAATCCCTTTGTGGGAATGTTGGTAGAGTTTGTGGGCACTGAGACCATTCCAACCCGATCTGGACTGTAAACACACACATGTGACAACTTACACAGAAGGAATTGGCCAACAATTGCAGGACTCAGAGTGCATACTGACAAATAGTGGTGGGGATTTGGAATCCCCCTGTGGACATGTTGGGAGAGTGTGGGGGCACCGATGGCATGCCAACCTGATGAGGACGGTAAACACAAACAGGTGACAACTTACACCAAAGGATTTGGTACACAATTGCAGGACTCGGAGTTCATACCGAGAAATGGTAGACAATACCAAGAGGTGATTTGGAATCCCTTTGTGGGAATGTTGGCAGAGTGTGGGGGCACTGATGTAATGCTGAGCCGATCGGGACGGCGAATGCAAACCCATGAGAACTTACACCGAAGGATTCGGTAGACAATTGGAGGAATCAGAGTGAATACCGGGAAATAGTAGGGGGGAATTGGAATCAGTCTGTGGGAATGTTGGCAGAGTGTGGGGGCACTGATGTAATGCCGAGCCGAACGGGAAGGTGAATGCAAACATGTGCCAACTTACACCAAAGGAATCGGTAGACAATTGGAGGAATCAGAGTGAATACCGGGAAATAGTAAACTATACCCTGGGGTGATTTTGAACCCCTTTGTGGGAATGTCAGCCTACCCATCTCCAATGGGGAATTAAAAAGTCGGCCAACCCATCTCCAATGGGAATATACAATGTCAGCCCATCCATCTCCAACGGGGAATTAAAAAGTCGGCCAACCCATCTCCAATGGGAACATACAATGTCGGCCCATCCATCTCCAACGGGGAATTAAAAAGTCGGCCAACCCATCTCCAATGGGAACATCCAATGTCGGCCCATCCATCTCCAATGGGGAACCAAAAAGTCGGCCCATCCATCTCCAACGGGGAATTAAAAAGTCGGCCAACCCATCTCCAATGGGAACATCCAATGTCGGCCCATCCATCTCCAACGGGGAACCAAAAAGTGCGTCGACCCATCTGTAATGAGAACATGCAATGTCAGCCCATCCATCTCCAACTGGGAATTAAAAAGTGGGCCCACCCATCTCCAATGGGGAACCAAAAAGTTGGCCCATCCATCTCCAACACGGAATTAAAAAGTCAGCCCACCCATCTTTAACAACTACAATACTAATGTCAGCCGACGTCTGCTGTCCCATCTCTAACGTGATTTTGTCACCGTCCGCTCCCCCATCTTAGATGGGTCCAGGTAACTGGAAGGTGTGAAGTAGTACTACTCATACTAGTGCTATAGGTACATTGTTTTCCATCAAGTGCCCAATATGCTGCAACCTCTTCCCAACAACTCCTTTCCTGCTGGAATGCCAGCCTATCAAGCCTATGCGACCTGCCTAAGGCTAGAGGCTAGTTTTCCGCTACTCAATTGGACAGGTCCTCCAACATTAGTATGTGCAAGGCTCTTGGGTTACTTGATCCTTCATACGCCCACTGTTACCAGTCATGGAGACGTTACAAACGAGATCAATTCTTGTAATAATGACGATGAGAAACTCCACAAGCTAGCCCGGTTTTATGTAAACCACTTCCTCCGTGTTTGTGAGTAACTCAGAGAATCCATTTAATCTCATCTGATCGATTGGGCAGTCAGGCAAAGCAAAGGCCGCACACCCGTGCCCTCTGGTCATGTTTCTAGACCATCATTTGATGACATGCAGGAAACATTAAAGTACTTGCTGGTAGAACCTCCCAAGGACTACGCAGATGCCAAGAATGCAGTCAGTCTAGTTTTTCATGCTTTGTTTTCATGTGAATACCAGAACTATTAGGCTCTTGTACATAATGGCTTTCGCTGTGTAATCACAGGAGCTATCAATCTTGCATCAGCTATAGCGTACCCCCATCTTGCGACATCAACCACCGATCCCGTTATCTGCACAACTAACTGCGCTTATATTCTTTCCCCATCCACAAGTCAAGATATCTCTGGAGATAAAGTGTACGGCCCAAAGGTGAGTTGTCTGTGGCTACTCCACACGTATCAGGTCATTTACCGTTACTCTGTCGGCAATGTAGCATGAATATGCCGCATCTGCATGGGCAGCCTTATGTCATATGGGTGACATCCTTGTTATTGATGAGCTTCACGGCGCTGATGGCCATCGGTTGGAGAACATTATGACCATGGAAGCACGTGTGCACACTATATTTGATATGCTTAATTTATGGTTGGAAGCCACAGTGAGTTGCCATTTGGCTGCTTTGACATATGTCTCACTTATGGCCGCAATATCAGAGCCTGCCCGACCAATATAAATTATGCTCAACCCATCCCGCTGTTCTTTCCAATCTTCTGCAGACAGTCACTTTCCTCTATATAAGGAATTGAAGATTCCTTGTTGCCACTTTCATTTATTATCATTATCATTGTTTATCGCAGACACACACCACAATGTACACACATACAAATAAGGCATATCACGCTGTCTGCATTGCACACTCCCTAACATACATAACCACTACAACCCTCATAAACAGCACATACTATCATATTCAAATACATCAGATTTGGACCTGTGATAAGTGCAAAGTGAGCATAATGTTCTTATATATCATTCACACTTGCTATAGGGCCTTAATAAGCCCTATACAAGCTTATACTTTTTTTCACAGCCAAACAACCTCTAAAAAAGGTTTTGACATTGACTGTTCATAATTAAGGCATGTCACGAGTGTGGGTTACCCACGACTCTTCACAGGTAGAGCTGTGGGAAAACCTGTGAGTAGGCCTACTCGCAGGTCAAGTTACTCATCATGATGAGTCACGACCTGAGGAGGAGGAGGAGGCATAGAGCTGCGCACAAATTTGAAGGTGTTTGTTCTGCAGCACTGTTTTGGTTGAGCCAAGAGCTTCATGTAGTAGGGTACATCCACATTTTTGGAAGGGGAAACTGGGATCCGTGAAGAAGGCATGTCGTAAGTTGCTGGGTTAATGAGTTTGGCATTCTGAGCCCCAGCTCCCTACTTTAAGACCCCTTGACTTCACAATAATTCACTCATTTACCCGGTAAAAACAATCAAAAAAGCAAACTGACACTCATTGCCACACTATCCCCACCTATGTGGGACAATTATGACCCTAACACATGACTACATGACACATGACGACCATCTATGGGGTAATGACAACAAGCCCACAAAGGACCTGAGCACAATCAATTATGTTGGGGCGACCACACAAAAGGACCTGAGTGCCCTCAACAGCTCTGCATATAAGGCCATAACCCGCTGTATCAACTCCAAGTCTACCAGATGTCTAAGGTCCAGCAAATGTGGGATCATATTTTCACCCCCAAATACATATGTTCCATGCACAAACACTCGTCTCATGGCCATGTCTAACTAAGCACACAGTGTTATTGTTTAGCTTGACAGCTTGCTGGCCACACAGCGCCTATCAACTATTTTGCCTTCACGGGTGATGGCCAGTGACTTGCCAGCAGAGGTAAACAGCTAGGTTGACTAACTGCACATGCTGCTAACAGCCACCTGGGTCATGATAGGAGATGATGAAGCTGTTCAGATTTGGACCCTGGAAAGCTACTGATGTTTCCAAGTGATCTACAACAGCAATGGGAAGTGGGGCCAAATCACTTGTGTGAAGTGGCTGCCTGCTGAAGCAGCAGGTGCAGGTGACACCCTCTGTTTCGGAACAGGGAGGGGCTTGTTGCTGGTGTATCGTCAAAGTAAGAATGTAGTATGTATTGCATCAGTCTCCTCACATATTTGGTCATGGCGCTGACAGGTGGACAGGGCAACTTCCTGGAGCTATCTAGCACTCGTGCCTTTCCTGCTAGTGACAGCATTGAGGCCCTGATGTTGGATCCTGTGCGTAACCAATTGGCGATGTCCAGCCATCACAGTCAAGTACAAGTGTTTTGCCTGGAGAAAGAATGGTGAGTGTAGACCGGAGATAGTCTCATGAGGTGGCTGACAAGAATGCAGGGACCCTCATGAGCCTCTGGAACCAACCGGTGTCCAAGACGACCATCCCTCATGCTGTTCATTTTGTGCACAACTACGAGAGCTTACTGGTGTTTTATTTAGAGACTGGGGAGATGTGAGTGATTGTAGCTACTGGCAATTCATGGGATGCTGATCCTGGCACGGCCAGGTCTTGTCAAGATGCAGAGACATCTCATCCGAAATGGCTGAAGGTGTTGAAGTCCGCCATGTGAGTCATTGTCTTCAGAGGCTGACTTAATGAATGATGAATTGACACTTCCAACAGTGGTAACACTGCTCTGTGTGCGTCAGAGAAATTCATACTTGTGGACAATTTGACCGCTGGCTTCAACCTGTACAACATGGTGCGAACTTCGCCCCTATGTTCCTTCCAGGTTCCAACCACCCGGAGATACATGAAAAAATGCGTCTTTGCAGAACATACCGCTGCTGTGGTATCTTGGAGCAATCATGGCAGCATCTACGTCTTCCACAGCAACTGCAATGAAGTGGTGCAGATTTTGCACCACAATGGATGTGAGTAGATGCACTTGTCTGACGGTGTGGAGCAACCATGCTAATGTGAATGCATCAGCTCAAGTGTTGATCCAAACTGTAGAGGTGTGTGCATGGATATGACGACGCTCGTTTTCTTTCAAACCAAACATGTAGGCTGTGTCCTCTCCTGAGTGCCATGTCATTGCCTTGGGTTTGTCAGAAAACACCTTTGACATCTGCATCTGGGATAAACCCACCAAGCAAGCCATCAACCATCAGGTGGCTAGCGCACGGTCTGCTGACACACTTTCCAGTTACCTGGACCCATCTAAGATGGGGGAGCGGACAGTGACATAATCACGTTAGAGATAGGCCAGCGGACGTCAGCTGATATTAGAATTGTAGTTGTAAATGATGGGTCAGCCAATATGATTATTGTAGTCGTAAATGATGGGTCGGCCGACAATAGTATTGCAGTCATAAGCAATGGATCGGCCGAGATTAGTATTGTAGTCGTACTAGATGAGTCGGCCGATAATTGAATTTCCCACTGGAAATGGGTGGGCCCATATTGGACTGTCTCATTGGAGATGGGTCGGCCAATAATTGAATTTCCCATTGGAGATGGGTGGGCCCATATTGGAGTTTCTCATTGGAGATGGGTCAGTCGATAATCAATTTTCCCATTGAAGATGGGTCCGCTGATAGTTGAATTTCCCATTGGAGATAGGTGGGCCCATATTGGAGTTTCTCATTAGAGATAGGTCGGCCGATATTTGAGTTTCCCATTGGAGATGGGTCTGCCGATAATCCGTTTTCTGATTGAAGATGGGTCAGCCGATGGTTGAATTTCCCATTGGAGATGGGTGGGCCCCTATTGGAGTTTCTCATTGGAGATGGGTCGGCCGATAATGCATTTTCCCATTGAAGATGGGTCGGCCCATATTGGAGTTTCTCATGGGAGATGGGTCAGCCAATAATGCATTTTCCCATTGAAGATGGCTTGGCTAATATTTGAATTTCCCATTGGAGATGGGTGGGCCCATATTGGCATTTCTCATTGAAGATGGGTCGGCCGATAATTGATTTTCTCGTTGAAGATGGGTCGGCCGATATGTCAGTTTCCCATTAGAGATGGGTGGGCCCATACTGGTGTTTCTCATTGGAGATGGGTCGCCCGATATAGATATTGTAATCAGAAAAGATGGCTCTGCCCATATGTGAGTTTCTCATTCAGTTTCCCACTGAATTTCTGTTGGGCCGCTCTTGATTATGTATTCAGCCCCCTCAGTCATTCCCAATTGGACAATGCCTCAATTACTTAAGCAACACCCTGCTCCAGCAGTCGACATGGATCAAGCACACATATCTGAAGTTCTTCAATTCACATATACCCTTTCACAGTATTTAGTGGACCTATTCCAGCACAAACTACAGCAGCGATCGGCAGCCACGAACAGCAGTGGGACTTCGATGTCTTCTCCTTCCATCAACCCCCTCAGGACACCCATGTCCCTTTCCATCAATGTCACCAGTGACTGCGAGCACATCACCGAGTGTTTGGTAAAGGCATACCAGAACCCATGTAAGTCTTTTGGCCTGGCCACTGATCACCTTCATCCATCCTGATCCCCTATTGATGTCAGCCATTATCCCATGGGATGCTGTGCGATATTGCGATTGACTGTCTGTCCATGAAAACGGCCGAAATGAGGCGAAGGAAGAGGCGATTTCAAAGGCATACCCCCCACCATCAGGGGGATCCAGGACAATCATTGATCCCCCGACCTGTATCATCGACCGGCACGGAGTCATCCTTGTGTGGTACTTGCCGGAAGTGCTACCATCACAAAGACAGGTAGGTGGATCACAGCTATATTATGAACACCAGTGACCATTAGTGCAGTTGACGATGTGGAATTCTACTATACATCTTGCACGGATGTTTGAGAAGTACAGGCCAAAGACAGTTTCGGTGTCCTGGAGAAAATTGTTGGCGTTCTACAAGGTGACCAATGAGTGTATGGCGCAGCCACCCGGCTGTGTAGACATGTCACCGGCTTGGTTTCAGCAAGCTCATGAGGTATGTGTGTCTCAATAGCGATGAATATTGGTGCTAACGTTGCCGCAGAACATCCCTGACTGGCCATTGGAGATATCGGCAAGTTTAAAGGCTAAGAATCCTGACCGAGGGGCAGCAACTTGGCTCGTGATGATGTTTGAGATGACAGCATTAATTAGTGCCATCTTAAGGGTGATGCACCCAGGGTTGTATGAGAGCGGATGACAGACAGTGGAAAAACTATGGCAGTACCCTGAGCTACATCAGGCACTGGAGTCTTGGCCATCAGTGTTCAATGCCTTGATGGCGCTGAGTAACTGAGAGACTCCATTCCACTGGGACAACTATTCTCAGGCTCAATGGTACGATCTACTGACAACGGTCGGCCCTTATCATGGTGCCGAGCTGGGATTCCCAGGACTGGGGATGAAGTTTGCATACAACTCAGGCACAGTGGTTGGATTTAGTGGCAAAATCTTATGTCATGGAGTATCTCACTGCGAGAGAGATCAGGTTTGTCTTGCTTATTATATGAGAGACAAAGTACATGAGAGGATGGGAGTTGAGGCGGCACAGTGGATGAAACACCAGTACCATGACATATAATACCTTGGTAGAATATCAGTAATAATGATAACCAAATCTAAGCTGTATGGTATCATCCATCCCGGTGAAGTGTGTGGATGGTGGATGTGTTCGGCCCAATGAGCTGAACATTTGGGAAAGCCGACTGGCATTGATGCACTGAAGAGAGCCGATGAAACAACTTCCACTCCTGTGCCCATGCTTGAAGATAACCTAATGTTGATGGCACTGAGGACTAACCCAACTGAGCTGTTCAGAGGGCCAATCCTTACCTGATGGTATGTGAACCGGACATTGAACTCACCTCATTACACCTATATTACACAACAATCACGTGGGCTACACACCTTTCCTTGCAACCGCCATCATGTCGTTAGAACAAGACTTGCTATACATTCAAGCTTCCCGGGTGTGTTCTGCACTATACTGTCTACCGTGAGAGGAGAAGCCAGCTTTGTGGCCTTTGTGGAAGTATGGTATGGCTCAAGAACTGGTAAGCTGTCTTACCAAGGTTGACTGTTGATAGCTGAGTCAGACATGAGGTCATCAGGTTAAGGCCATGTCACTGATCAGGAGTGCCTGGGTACTCGGTCAGGAATTGGTGGTGCTGATAGTGCTCAGGGACACCGCAATGGTATTGGAAGACTCAGGCAACCTCGACACCATTGATACCAGGACAGAGGAGGGAGACCCGATCTACAAGGGATGTTGGTGGAGAGGAGAAGTGGATATAGATGGAGGTGATGTGTTCGATGGGCTAATGACATTCTATGAGGTGAGTCAGTTTCTACTGACCATGCTTCGGTGCAAACTGATCAGTTGCACGACAGTTAGCCAAAATTTGAGGAGTTGAAAGGCTGCGACATCAACTACTGGGATTGCGGGCCATCGGGATCAATGCAGCCGAAGGCAACCTCGCTCATTGAGGATGCGGTCAACATCCAGGAAGTGGTGAAAGAGGCTGCCATGCTGAGACATGCGGAACTTGATGGCCAGGCACGGCTGATTGAAGAGACTGCAAAAGTGGACAGACACATAGCAAAAGTCTTGGACGATTTGAGGCGCATAGGAGATAATCCAGCTAATACAGGGTTTGAATAAAATGTATCAAATGTATCCAATATATTCACAAGTATACACGTTTACAAGTTTACAAGAGTAAGATTTTGGCAGCCTGAAGGTCGGCTTCAGCCCCAGGGTCTTCAACAGCACATGGGAAGAATATGTCACAGCACCAAAAGGAGACAACATACATGCAGCTGTCCATCCCTCACCTTCATCCTACATCCATCAAGACGCACTTCAAATCTGGTATCAAATCCTCAGTGCCCACCATGCAACATGATGCAAATGCCATTTGGATGTCATCGCTACCAGAATCAGCACGGCACTGCGATCATTACCAGAGGCAGGGTCTGTGGACCATCAGAAATAGGAGCTGGGGCTAGTGACAGAAGTGGTGCATATTTGAAAACAGAGGGAAACACTGGCTAACAAGACGATTAGATGGAAGCCAAGATGCTTGGCGGAATGTGCTGACTGAAATCGTTGGAACTGGGGTCACCACCGGCCACCATCGGTTCAGTATACAGGATACTGGGAATGCCTGGAACGTGGAAGAAGCTGTCATCATTGTCACTTCACAGTTCAGGCCAGACAGAGGTGGAAGGAATTCAGATTGAGGGGAGGCATTGGTGGGAAAGTGGCGGGGAGATTGCAAAAACGCTGTACTCGGTGATGGCAGCATCCTTCTTGGCATCGGTCAAAGGGGTAAGTTGTGATTACATTTTCAAGTGACATTAACTGACTGTATTAATGGACAGCAAACACATTGGGAGATGTTCTCCACCTGGTTCGGTGATGCTCCCCTCGCCGAAGAAGCCGAACCGACTCTGGCCGACGAAAATGAACTTGTGACCGAAGATTTCATCTCGGAGTTGAAGGAGCTGAGAGAGACATTGGAGGAGGTAGTGGCTAAAGGGCAGAAAGAGGTTGATGAAAAGAGCCACAGAGTGCTAAGCTATGGCTACCGAGCCCAATTAGTACAGCAAATTCGGGCGAGGAATCGTTAGGAGCCAGGTTGTATTACAAGTAATAAATAGTTTGTAAGAATTTAAAGATCAGCCTCTGTATATCAATCTACATCAGCTTATGCCTCATATTGACATTCATTGATTCAAATGCAAAGATGGTGTCTCTATGCCACCTCAGTATATCCATTGGTTTTTGGGATATCAATCGCTCTCGGTATATCCATCGGCATTGGGATATCCATCAGTCTCTGCATATCCTTCGGCCTCAGTATATCCATTGGCCTTGGTCCATCGGCCTGTGTATGTCCATTGGCCTCAGGTTCTTCTATTGGCATCAGGACATCCATTGGCCTCCCAACATTGTCTTTTTCTGAGAGCATGTATGTTCTGTAAGAGTCTATCAGCCTGCCAATGTTGATCGGCCTGGGCATGCTTTTTGCCATCAGGGTTACATTTCGCTTATCTGTCCACATTGCTGGGCCAGTTCCTCTTCCTGGGCATCCATCTCAGGCATCTGTCATTCTGGTCCACTGTTCTGTGGTGCTCATTCACAGTTACTTATATTCAATACAATTATATATACAAAACACCTGGACAACATGTCATCCAATAGAATAGTTCACCTTGTCTCCTTGTAATATCACATTGGCAGAGCATAAATAAATTGCAACATCCTGAATGCATGAAAGGATCTATACTGTCAATCTGAAATCTGGTAGGCCATGGGTAATAATATCACATGATGTTGAAGTACATCGGGTAAACATCGTCACTTTGACATAACATCTCAGCCATGGCACACAACAAATCCTACATCACACACGACCCAACATTCAAAGTGAATGTGCACTAGCAATCACTATACAAATATGCCAACAGATGGCAAGAAGTCGTCGATGCAGCCAAGTTGGCAACTCCACAAAGAAGAATGGTTTTGGAGCAAAAGCTGAAGGAGGAGTTGGTGAGTAATAGCTAGTTCTGCATAGACTGGAATGCTGACATTTGCCTCAGATTGCTGTGAGGGACATCATCAATGAAGTGATGAATGTCCTCCAGTGGTCGATCCATGTCCCCTCCTTTGTGCTGAGCGTGAGGGAACGCTTCATCATGGCAGACAGGGCACAGAAACCGGTCGACTTCGAATCGATGTCAGAGGACGACGAGGCGATGAAGTCAAGCCCATGGTTCCGCCATTGGATGACAACCCCACAGGTGAATGTGGGTGGAAATGTTTGGTGGAAGGAAAGTAGAGAGAAGGAGGTGGCGTTGGGGCAAGGAAGGGTGAGGGAGTTCCCGATCATGGTGAAGGAGGAGGAGGAGAAGGAGGATGAAGTTCTGAGATTGTGAATGCAGGATAGAAACGACAAGCCAGCGCGTTCCAGTTCCTGCTGCCCCCACTCCCGCTGCCACTGCCACTCCTGCCCCCATCCCACCCTATCATCCCGACTCCACTAACTGGATGCCATATGAAAGCCAGATTCAATTTGAAATAGCGGAATTTCTCTTCAACTGCAACCAAATGTCTGGAGGCGATATTGACACCTTACTCAATCTTTGGGCTGCCTCATTGGCCAAACACAGTGCCAACCTGCCATTCTCATCACACAAACATTTGTACAAGACTATGTGCAGTATAACGGCAAACGGCCTGATACTAACATACTGGGATGGATGACAGCTGATTTTGATGTGTGGTTTCGAGATCCTCGCACCCTTGTTCATAACCTTCTTTCCAATCCTGACTTTGATGAAGAATTTGACTACTCACCCCTTCAAGAGTATGATCTAAACAGTGACCATCATTATCAAGACTTCATGTCTGGAGATTGGGCCTGGAAACAGGCAGTATGTTAGATTATCTTTCAAGTCTTTTTGTATGGTTATTGACTTTCTTGTGACTGTGAATTTGAATAGGATATTATTTCTGGAGACCCTGAAACCCATGGATCCATGTTTGTACCAATTATCCTTGGCAGTGACAAGACCACAGTCTCTGTTGCAACCAGCAACAACAAGTATTATCTAGTATATCTTTCAATTGGGAATATTCATAACAATGTACGCCATGCTCATTGTAATGGTGTTGTTTTGCTAGGATTCTTGGCCATTCCAAAGAGTATATTTTCAGTTATATTTTCTTCATCAATCAACATCATTTTTCTACAGCTGATAAAAAATACGCCAATGATCCAAAATTCTGGAAGTTTCATCATCAACTTTTTCACTCATCACTTGCACAGATTCTTCAGTCTCTTAAGCCTGGTATGACAAAGCCTGAAGTTGTTCAATGTCCAGATGGACATTATAGATGTTCAATCTATAGTCTTGGACCTTATATCGCTGATTACCCTGAACAAGCTCTTCTAACATGTATTGTTCAGGGGTGG
>QLPF01000108.1:0-24893 GCA_003314045.1 Hygrophorus pudorinus
AGCTACTATCAACGAGGCTAGACGGACGAGAAACATTCCTACAGAACCCCTTAAAACCTTCATACCGACATTCACCGACGCTACACCAAAAACCATAAACAAAACCAAACGTTGTGAAAAACGCAATCCCGATTCCTTCACCACAGACATGACCGTAACCATCGAACCATCCCGTATGGCAAAAATCTACGATGGAACGAAAACGTCCTTAAGGAGTCCAAATCACCTACCACGCCAAGTCAAATACCTTTGGCTTTATGAAGTCGGTTCTGTATGAGCAATCACCACTATTCTATCCATCCTCCCCTCTTTATCCTCAGACTCTGAAGGAATGTACACTTATCCCATCTACCGCGTCTACAAACTCCAAAATCCCATAACGTTGTTCGCCGCCAAACAACTCCATAACGCCAAGGTCGTACCATATCCCCATGAAACTCATCCGTCGATAATCGCCAACTATGAACTCGACAAGATGATCCAAATACAACCTCGTGTGGACACGAGCCTTGAAGAGGGGGTGATGTCATGATACGTCAATTCCTTTACCTTTACCTTTTCCTTTCATCTATATTCCTCCATTACACGCATTTGGATTACTCATACACGCTTACTATCATCCGATGCTTACTCATTGTTTCATACATCATCCCGACAGCTTACTCATCGTTCCAACGGTTGACTCATATATAGTTACATCATCCCAACGGGATGCACGGACCAGGACTTACGCGTCCCCCTTCTATAGCATTCCATACTATTCTTTGTATTAGTCATACAAACCTATAAAAGCACCAGAGTTCGACTGGAAACCCCAGCTCGAATCTCTTGGGATTACCGCTAAAGCGCATACCCTTCAGTCTTCAGAACTCACCACCACTCTCGCCTCTCACCTTATACATCATCCTCGGTTCTTACGAACCAACTCTTACACAACTACACAACTCTTACTATTTGTAGGGACACTATTAGCGTCGCCCTAACATCGCCCTGACAAGGATGCCAAACCCATCTCATCTCTGATGGAGCCCAATGTACGCCTTACTTCTTCCCAATCCCCTGTCACCCCCTGTGAACATGCTGATGTGTGTGACATCCCATATCGCGAAGCTGTGGGTTCCATCATGTACACAGCGGTCGGGACTCATCCTGATGTTGCCTATGCTGTCACGGCCCTGTCGCGTTTCCTCGAAAAACCGGGATGAGCGCATTGGGAGGCTGTTAAATGTGTCATAAGGTATCTCAAAACTACGCGCAATTGGAGACTCACTTTTGGCGGCAAGAAACAGACCCTCGTAGGGTATGCCGATGCCGACGGTAGCATGAACGATGATCGCCATGCGATGTCAGGCTACGCGTTCCTCATCGACGGAGGTGCCATGTCGTGGAGCTCAAAGCGCCAGGAGATAATTGTCCTATCCACCACTGAAGCTGAGTACGTTGCAGCGACCCACGCCACAAAGGAAGCCATGTGGCTCCACACCTTCATTGCACTGATCTTCGCAGAACTCACCACACCCACCGTACTCTACAGCGACAACCAATTCGCGATAGCCCTCGCGAAAGACCACCAATATCACGTGCGCACTAAGCACATCGACATACGCTTTCATTTCATCTGTTGGATCATTGACAACAGCACACTCACACTGGTCTATTGCCTGACTGAAGATATGACTGCTGACACACTCACCAAGCCCCTCTTGTCATTAAAAGCAAAGCATTTCGCGGCAGAACTAGGTTTGCGTGAAGATTGAGGGGGAGTGTTGGAATATTGGAGAGATTCCAGTATGACCGTTACTGATCATGATCGTTGGGCAAGCCTCCCGCAAAGGTTCCCCAGGTTGCCGTTTCCACTCCACCTAGTTTCACTTCCGTATATTTAGTATACTCCATCGTTTTCTTTTATTGTGCATAGTTTACCCTTTTCCACTTGGCTCATTACATTTACCTACATAGTATAAACAAGCACATTCGTAGCACCGATACCTCAGCGTAACGCACCCTGCATACACGACTGAGGTATGATATCTGTTTTACCATGATGTTATCTCATTACTTACATTCACCTCTGTAGTTCCGTCTTACAGGTGAATATATTTAGTGTAACGCACCCTGTGTACACGACTGAGTTCTGTCTTACAGTGAATTAGTACCTGTGTATATCTTCACAGTGAGCTTGTGGTATAGTTGTGCATCCTTTTTCGGACCTGCCTTCAAGTACCTCACGCTCGAGAACGTGTTCCTTGGTTCTTATCACTAATTCCTCTCAGGTCAAGTCTATCACTTCTGACTTCGGAATTCTTGTTCTCGGCATTTCCCGATAACTCGAAAGTGATCTCGGCATTTCCCGGTAACGCGAAATTCCAAAACGCGCTCTTCCCACAAACTGGCCATAATTTAGTCGCGCAAGGCCGTGTAACTAACATTTAACATTGTGTTTGGAATCTTTTTCAAACATCTTCACACTTGCTTTCGAGTTTTGTGCAGCAACTGACAAAACTCACTCTTTCGTTCAGCTTACAGCCTTAGTAAGCCTCGAACCACAACCCAATAGAATTATGCATTATGAGGTATACTAGTAAAGACCAGCTTCGCCCATGGCGTGAGACGGACAACTCGTAGGCTGATAAACATCGGAAAATAAAAGATGAACAAAGACCAGACAAATTGGGACAGAACTGAAGCCTGAGCCAATCCTAGGTTATGTCCAGCGGACAAGTCTACAAGTATAAACATATCTCAATAAATTCCTGACGGATCATCGTGTCCGAGCCATTTTGTCAGTAATGTTTGAATAAGCAATGGTACCTGCAGCTATTGTTGTAACAATTTTTTCTGGCACATTAGGCGATGTCGGACGATTACCGTAATGCCCTCTGAAAAAAAAACAGAACAACAATCTGTCAGTGTGGGGTACACATACAGAGCATGTGCAATTCCCTAGTAGAACACAATTAATATTCATTCGCTCTCCATTCTGTGTCGACACCTTTGGTTTTGAATTTCTGTAGACGTGATTTTCGAGTACCATGGAATAACAGTCGTCGAAGTCTTGTCCATGATATCAGAAGGACCTCGTGTGGGTTATAAGCCGTCAACTGGAGTAACCCGGTCCAGAATAAAATTTCAACTTGGCGAATAATTGGCTATAGACCCCCATGCCTCGACCCCCCTCTCTCCCCCTCCCCCTCCCTTCCACCACTTTGTCCACCGCGACCACCGTGGCCACCCCTACTATTTGGACCATCCCGATTCCCTCTCACCCTCCTTGTCTCTATCCCATCGCCCTCCGTACTCTGAGCATCCACTTAGAGTGCTGACTGTCAAGGCATCTGGTTCCATGCGCCACTTTCTCTGATCTGAGCAAGTGAAATTTTCAAAAGACAGGCCTATGAGATGTTGCAAGAGTGTGCGAGGTCAGCATAGGATGTCGGCGGCAAAAGATGCTGACAAAAAATGGCTGCAAGATGGTGACTGGGGGAAAAAATCACAGAGATAATGTCAACACGGATGTCGGGAAGCATACCTTCACTCGAGCGCAGGAAGGCATTCTTAGCAGCAGATCACATCGATCAGTAGAAGTACTGGAGACTCCGCCATTTCAATGGCCTGTTTATAAATGTTGGAATATGATTCAAAGCCTGGGGATATATTTTGTTGCGGTTGCTTGAGAGGGAAATATATAATAGAACAGGCAACGGAAGGCAACGGATGACACGTCCGCGACGACCCACAACCTATATTTTCTGCTTCAAGTTGGTATGACGGTCTTTAGCGCTTGTCAGCTTGTGTGACATGCGGCGGTTCATCTGAGCCGAGCCAAAGTGTTCACAGTGGCCCACTCATCCAACGATGACTATAACGCTGTACGAGCTGCTCGGGATACAGAGCTCAGCATCTCCTGAAGAAGGTTCGTTGCATTTGAAGCAAGTTGTGTTGTCGGGACTCAGGCGGAATGCACAGTGCGGAAAGCCTACAAGCAAAAGGCTCTGGAGACCCATCCTGACAAGCTTGAACAGGGAGCGAATGACGAAGACAAGCAATCTGCGGAGGCCCGATTTCATGAAGTACGAGGTCATCATGCGAAACGCATCCGAGTCGTGATCAACGCGAATTCCTAATGTTCGCAGATTCATGATGCTTTTGAGATTTTGAATAATCCACAGAAACGAAGAGTACGTGATATCATCGTGTCTCCCAGTTTTTTGTTCATCAGAATCACATCACAAGGCATATGATGTGCGCATGAATATCAAACTACACTACGAATCCACATGGGCAAATACAAACCCCAGCGAGCAGCTCATTAAGCGTATGAAGGACCGTGAAGAGTGGGCCCGGAAGGCGGAGGCGGAGTATCAGGAGCGAATGAAAGTGCTCAAAGAACAGTCGCGCGTAGCCCGGGAAGAAGTCAAGGAGAAGACACAGGAAGTTGAGCAGTACGCCGACATGGTCCAGAAGATGCTACAGGAGCTATGCGAGCAGAATCCAGAGTGGGAAGAGAGGAAGAGGAAAGTTCTGCAAGTGAGCAAACTTGCACGTAGGGTATTACCTCTAGTTCACTTACCTTCTTATCACCAGCGTAAAGCGGAACGGGCGAAGGCGAACGCAGTTACTGTGAAGCCGCCTTGTTCATAGCGATTTTTTCCTGATGCTTTCCGATAGGGTGCCTGTATTTATTTGTCACATTCTGGAAATGTGGTTTTCGATGCAACTATTACACATAGACCATGAAGAGGCCGACCTCACTCGCCGACCCAACTAGCATTGATCTGATTTGAACTCTTCACTGAACACCCAACGCACCCAGCCTACTCTTCGCAATCCGCCCCACATCAACAACGGCCCTGTCCAGTTCCGCCCTCCACTCCACTCCTCCCACCATCACCGACTGAACATCATCAATATCAGGCTGGTCATGCGACAGCGAATGTTCCATCCCGAGTACATCTTCCATCTCCTGCGCAATGACAACCCGACTCCTGCCATTAACAAATGTGATGTAACGTAAGCCTAGGTAACGTCGTTCGTAGCATGCGTTGAGGTGTGCTAGTCGTGCTAACACTGCTGGTGGTGTTGGGGTTGCTGTGGTGGCGGCTGTCGCTCCTTGTTCCTTGGCACTCAAACTCGACAGATTCTTGCTCTCTCCGATGCGAGGATGACCTGCGATGAACTGCGCTCGGAGGTCGTCATCCCAAGTAGAAATTATGCCCAGTGCAGCGTCGATGAGCTGAGAGTAAGATGTAGCCATCAACTGCAATGTGAAGAGTTGTGGTACAAGATCTGATTGGATGATGGGTGATGGCTCAAATAGAATGGAGAGGGTCTGCGCAAGGGGTGCATCAGGGCTGGACGAGCTGGACCAAACGTTGGATAGAGTGGGCAGGGAGTCAGCCATCGCAGCAGATGCGATCCCGGTCCGATGAGCCGGTTCTATTGTAACTTGAATCATGGCCACCACTACCGCCGCCTTCGAGTTTCGCTGGGGAATAATCTCTACCGGAAAGATCGCTGCTTGCTTCGTGAAGGTATGTGTAATCTGAAGCTCGCATTCGCATATTGATATCATGACTACAGGATCTCTTAATAGACCCTAAAACGTAGGCCTACTTCATGGCGTCTTGGGCTCTAAATAACAGAAACACAATAGGCGCAACGTCGAGGACATTGTCCACAAGGTCGTCGCCGTCGGCTCTCGTAACGTCCAAAAGGCGCAGGCGTTCATCGATACAGTTGCCAACGGCGACACAGCTATCAAGGCGTATGGAACTTATGAGGACGTGTACGCTGACAAGGTAAAAAATAAAGCAAAGAAAAAGGATTAGGTTGATCCGATTGTCTGATAGGAAGTAGATGGGGTCTACATCGGCACCCCACACACGTACCACTACGTGAATGCGCTGGACGCTCTGAAAGCTAAGAAAAACGTCCTCTGCGAGAAACCCGTGACATCAAATGCGGCAGAGCTACGCTCTCTGATTGAGGTAGCCAAGGAGAATGATGTATTCTTCATGGAGGCCATGTGAACACACCTTTTGTTTCACCGCTTTGGGATCTCGTAGCTAACGCCGTGCAGGTGGACACGCTTCCAGCCACTTGCGCAAGAGGTCAAGACTATTGCGGAGAGCGGTCAATTGGGAGCGCCTGTAGTGATGCACGCGGACCTGTCCCTGAACTTTGACATCCAGAGTAAGCCCTTGACTCTATCCCAACAAAAGGAGAGCTAAGGCCGGCTCATAGACCTCCCCAAGACTCATAGAATCTTGGATCCCGCGCTCGGCGGAGGAGCATTGCTTGATCTGTGAGTTGCCACACCAAACGAGTCAACATGTCTAAAACCTTTACACAGAGGTCCATACCTTATCGTCTGGGTGCGTGTCTCACTCGTAGCAACCACGGCCCACTCACACATATACAGGCCTTTCTCGCTCTGTACGAAAATCCAACCAATAACGCCCGCGCACCGAGTACCATCAACGCGTCCATGGTCAAAACGCCCCTCACCTCTGTCGACAGCAGCACCTCCTTCACGCTCACATTCGGTCCCGCCGCCACGTCGGGTCTCTCCGCACTGGCCATCCTGTCGTGCAACATCACGCTCTCGCCACTCATTCCCGGTGTGACGATCCGATTCGAGCACGGGAACATCCTGATTTCATCGCCGATTTATTGCCCCAAGGAGTTTACAGTGCAGCATTTTGGTAGAGAGGCGGGGAGCAGGAGGACGGTGGTGAAGGAGGAGACTAAGCGGTTCGATTACGTGGGAGGCGGGTGGCATTGGCAGGCTGATGAGGTTGCGAGGTGTGTGAGCCTAGGAAAGACGGAGAGTCTGTTATGGAGTCATGCGAAAAGTTTGCTGGAGATGGAGATATTCGACGAGGTGGGTTGTTCCGATGTCTCGGAATGAGTGATACTGAATGCTCTTGTATAATAGGTTCGTCGCCAGGGAGGTTACGAACTACCCGAAGGTGTGGAGAAGGTCGTGTGATTTGGCGAACGGAGACTTTCATAGAACGCCTGTTTTCAATTATATATTCTTGATATCAATGTACGTACAGACAACGGGTGTCATACCCGCCAATGGTCCTGGTGCTTCCGCCCTGAGAGACAATGTGTGTGTAGGGTATGCTGAAGGGGTTAAGTAGTAGAGCTGAGATATGAGTTGCTGCGTACGAATGCTTCGATTCAATGGCGTAGAATGACGCCGAGCCTACCTCACCCCCCGCAGCGCCTCTCGGACCGTGCTGCGCTCTCCAAGCAAGGCAACCATCTGCCACCGCTGATCCCTAACCTCCCTCCCACCTCCAACCCACACACCGCTGTCCTCCACTCCCACACCATACTCATCCCCGTCGTTACCAGAGGAGAGGGCGAGGCGCATGGCGGCGGCGGAGGAGTTGGGCAGGGTGGAAGGGGCGAGGGTGAAAAGAGTAGAGAATGAGGAGGGTGTGAGAAGGGGAGTGCGGTGCGCGTGGGGGACCAGAGAGTGAGTAGTCGTGGGGACAGATGAGGTGGGGTGGATGGAGGATATGGCATGGGATGTGGATGTGAGTGTCAAGGCGTGGGTTATGAGTTGTTTCAGTTTTGCCTGGTGGTAGCGAGTGCGTTAGAGTTAGAATTAAAGAACAACTTTGGCATACCTCGAACGCAAGCATCATGAGTTGCGAAACGGTGCGCGGAGGGGCGCCGAGGTTGTGTTGTGCGGAAATGAGATTGATCCTATCTGATATGTGTTGTAGTGTCGGTGCAAGGGTGACAGAGGCAAGATGGAGCGGGAGTCGACTCCCCGGGGGGTCTCCACGCTCGGAGAGGAGAACCACGCCTCTCTCGCGGGCAATCTCATCCATCTCTCTCCCTTGTCTTGGTGATTCCAGGGGTTGTGGGACTGCCTGTAGCATTCTCAGCCGGTCACGCTCGCGTTTTCCCACGGACACTGTCCATCGTTTGAGTCTGGAAGATCGGAGAGTTTCGTCTACAGTGTCAGGTCCTTGATACGGAAGAGTGCGGCGTCGTTTCCGGGGTGGAGGTTTGGGCAATTCTGGAGGTGGTGTTGGTGGGCGTCTGTGCGAGGAAGCATCGAAGAGGGAGATGATGAGTGCGTTATGGAGCTGGATGAGTTGCGCGGTGTCGAGCGATTGTCGGACAGAATCGTCGAATTCTAATCTGGACACTCTACCGGCAATGAAATTGTGGAGAGTGTCGAAGTACGTTCTTGACTTTGGACCGAGTATTGATGAGAGTTGGTGTTTTATCGTTGAAGTCGACGACAAAGACATTGAGCTCGTCGTCTCAGCTCGACGTGAGACACAGCGGCAGCCAGTGGCAGTGGCAGTGAAGCACCGCCACAGCCTAATCCATGTTTCTCGATGCCACCATGAACACCCGACCTATAACTTCAAAACCGCGAGGTCAGTGCTGCTATTACAACCAGCCCCGCGGATGCTTCGCAGGCAATAAATGCAAGTTCCTTCACGGAGAGTCTGAGACCCTGACTTTGTACGATAAATCCAAGACTTGCAGGCACTTTAACAACGGTGCGTGAAAACATGTGCAATCGACATTGGGACTGTAATTCAGTGTGATTACGATGGATAGGATATTGTCGTAAGGGGGATGAGTGCTGGTTCGTGCATGCAACGCCATCACGGATAGAGGACCAGCAACGGTCGTCTGAGGACCATGTCTGCTGCATCTGTCTCGAGAAGCCTACCACGTACGGACTGCTATGTGTGTTTTTCACTTTCAATCTCTTCCGCATCTTTGTATTCATCTACCGCCGCCGCCGTTGTTAGCCGGCTGCAACCACATATTTTGTATCGAATGCATCAGGCAATGGCGCGACCCCACTGGTAAATCAGGGGATGTTGTGTTCTCTGGTGTGACTAAAAAATGCCCGCTCTGTCGCTCTCCATCACGCTTCATCACTCCTTCGTCGAGGTTTTTCGAACAGGGAGACGCAGGAAAGGGAGAGGCGATCGAACGGTATAAGAAGAGTATGAAGAAGGTGCCTTGTATGTAAGTTTGAGCTGGTAGCAGTCAAGCATGTCTGTGCACGGCTCTGATGCTCCTTTTATTGGTAGATATTTCCAACAATCAAAAGGGACGAAACCATGCTGTCCATTTGGGGCTGATTGTTTCTACCAACACATCAACGATGACGGGACCCCGCACATATTCAAGGAGGGTGCGGATCGTTGCATGAAGGCGTGTTTCGTGTTCTCTGACAATGAGAGTCACATCGAGTATCTAATGTCATATGCACAGAAGTATCGTGGACGACACAATGCAAGATCCAGATTCACGTCATACATGATACGCACGGATGTGGTCATTTTGGACGGTTTAAACGCTGCTATGGATGAGTTGAGGGAGACACTGAGGAATGAGTTGGAGCAGCCGTCCGTGTTGAACGAGTTGGATAACGGCGGCGGAGGAGAGGCGGAAGAGGAAATAGAACATGATGGCGAGGATAACGCTGCAGAAGAAGGGGTGCTGACTGGGTGGGATCCTTGGATGGGGTCGCTGGCAGAATTGGACGAGATGTCGGGGAACGTTGCTGGTGGATCGACATCGACATCGACACCGACGACGACGGCAACGACTCGGACGTGGACATACGAGTCTGTTGACGTGGAGTGTCTGTTGGCAGGACCATCGACTGGAGAGTCAGAACCACCGTTTGTGACAGACGGACGAGGTCGAGTAGTGGGGAGTAGCTGTATTACTATATAAGGAATTATAAATACTGTATTGGGACTGTGACGTCACACTCCGCTCTCATATATATATCTCCCTCGCTTTCCTTTTCGTTCATTTCCTCTTTCTTTCCCCCCACATCATGCCAAGACGTCCCTCAAAACAGCCCATTGCCATCAACAAAGAATCTCAGAACACCATCCCTACTTCCGATTCTCCTCCCATTCATGTGTACGAGTTGCGTTTGGATCCCGATGGCGGTCCAAATAAGGACAGATCCGTTGAGCTGCCCTCTCCTCTTGTTTCAACAGTCTCTCATGAAAATTTTATAATCAGTACATTCGTCTTCCCCCTGCATATGAACCCTACATCCTTCGCGTCTCTTTAGATGCAGGGACCCCTGCTGCAAACAACGGTGTTTTCAAGACAAACTTTCCACTTGATGGAGGCAAGTTCGATCGTGATCGATTCGCAAATCGAATGTATGTCGTCTTTAATTACTACGCATATACTCGCCTTTTTTATCCCTTCGTTCGATAGTCTGCCTACAAACTTTTCGAAACCAATCCAAGTAGACCTTCCCATCACGCAAGCAGGCGCCTTTGTTTACTGGGTCGAATACGACAGCGATGCTCCCGGAAACCGAATCAAGGGTCGCGAGGGCTATTTTAACGTCGATCCTATTCTCCGTATCAAGGCTCGCACACCCATCTTATCTCCCGATGTTACTCCTCTTCCACCCTCTTCTGGTGGTACCATCAAACCCGAAAACGTCAACCTTCCGCTAGACGGTCTTTCCGTCCTCACCGTCGTATCCAAATGGATGGGCCCCTTATCCGTGTGGAAAGACCACTTTGCAGAGGCTAAAGATAGAGGATACACAATGTTACATTATACGCCGTTGCAGGAGAGAGGCGCGAGCGATAGTCCGTATTCTATTCGTGATCAGATGAACTATGATCCGTCATTGTTTGAGCAGGGAAAGGGCGGTGGAGAGGATGAGATCAAGAGCGTGTTGAAGCTTGCCCGGGAGGGGTTTGGGTTGTTGAGTTTGACGGACGTGGTTCTAAATCATACGGCCAATGATAGTCCGTGGTTGGTTCAACATCCTGAATCTGGTACTTCTCGCCACCAATATTTGGGACTACAGTATTGACAGAAATTACAGGTTTTAGTCCCGCTAATACCCCACATCTTACGCCAGCATTGGATCTCGATACAGCTGTACTCGAGTTCTCAGCTTCACTTAAGTCGAAAGGTCTACCTGTACGCGTTACTTCTCAAGAAGACGTCAACACACTCATCAATGCATTCAACGAGCAAGTCAAACGGCTCGATCTCTGGCAGTACTACGTTTTGGACGTCGCCAGAGAGAAAGCGTCCGTGACAGCCGCGTTATCAAGCAATGTTGTTCCATGGAAAGGACCGGACGTAGCTGGTAAATCCGTCGCAGAGCTTGCAGAAATAATCAAGTCCAGCGGCAAAATAGAAGGTTTGGGACAACTGGCGGGGCGGTTTGGCGTTCGTGTTAATGGTGGCGTCGCTGCCGGATTGGTCAAGGCGGCCTTTGTGGAGTTGGGTGACAACAACGCCCTGGCTGATGCCTGGGGCCAGGTTGTTGGCGTGTTAAATGTGCCGTTGTATGCAGAGTGGGGAGAAGATTCGAAGGTTGCATTGGAGAACGTGAAGAATAGGTTACAATACACGCGACTGGATGAAGGCGGCCCGAAGCTTGGCGAAATCACGGTACAGTAAGTCATTCATTCATAACTCCCCGCTGGTCTCCACGTCACTCAAACCGTCATTACTAGATCTCCTCTGGTAGAGCCTTACTTCACACGTCTATCCCCGGGCCACAGACCGAACACAAACCCGCTCGAATACTCTCTTGCAAACAACGGCTGGATGTGGGACGCAGATCCGCTCCAAAACTTTGCCCTCCTACCATCGAAGGCCTACCTCCGGCGCGAAGTCATCGTCTGGGCCGACTGCGTGAAACTACGCTATGGGACAGACACTTCATCCAATCCTTGGCTCTGGGCGCACATGACATCCTACGTGAGCTCTCTTGCAGCCACTTTTGACGGGTTCCGAATCGACAATTGCCATTCCACGCCGCTACATGTGGGCGTTGCGTTACTGGATGCAGCGCGGGTAATCAATCCCGATCTGTATGTGTGTGCAGAGTTGTTTACCGGGAGCGAGGGCATGGATACAGTCTTTGTGAGTCGGTTGGGAATCAACAGCTTGATTCGGGAGAGTGGAAATGCGTGTAACCCAAAGGAGCTTTCTCGGGTGTTGTATAGGCATGGAGTCGGGAAGCCTGTTGGTGCGCCTCAATTATTAGTGTCATTATGTGTTAGTGATGCTGATTAGCGGTTTCCTAGGATCAATGGACGACGCTTGCTTGACAACTACGGAAGAAGTCTTTCCACCCGCAGGGAAGGGCTCCTCTCGCTACATCGTCACACCTCTGAACGGCTCGATGCCTCACGCACTTCTCTATGACCTCACGCACGACAATGAGACCCCATTACATAAACGCTCTGCGGAAGACGCACTCTCCACCGGGGCCCTGGCGACCTTCTCGTACTCTGCTGTCGGATCTGTGAAGGGCTTCGACGATTTGTATCCGAAACTCCTGAACTTGGTCACAGAAGAAAAGAGATATGAGCTTACGGGCCTTGGAGAGAGGAGTGGGATTGCGAAAGCGAAGCGAGTGTTGAATGCGTTACATTTGGAGATGGTTCTTGGTGGCTTTCAGGAGGGACATGTACATCAAGAGAATGATGTGAGTAGATTCGGCATTTCTCCGCCCTTAAAGCTGACATGTTACGTGTGAAGTATATTGTCATTCATAGAGTGCATCCCGGCACACGGAAGGGCTACATGTTGGTGGCGCATACTGCTTTCTCCAAGGGCTCAAAGGACCGTGGATATGGTACGTATTTGTCGATCCGAATTATACGGTCCAGTCCCTGGCTGATGTTTTATCAAGTAAACCCCATCAAACTTCGTCAAACCACAGCCAAGTTTATTATGGGGGCCACTATTGAAGTATCCTCCTACGAAACCCCCGATAGTGCGAAGACTCTGCGTGGTATTCCTTCCAAACTGATCCCCATCCCCACGGTTATTGTCCCACAAGGTCTAGACGCAGAAGGTCCATTTTCTGACGTCGTCGTACCCGAGAACTTCCCTCCGGGAAGCATCATGATCTTCGAGACTCATCTTCAAGAACTCGATGCTACGCTGGATGCATTTTGCGTTTCGGGAGCGCAGGAAACTTTCCGAGGGTTAGATCTGATCGAGTTGAATGTCGTATTGTATCGCACGGACGGCGAGGAGCGGGATGTTACGCATGGCGAGTTCGGCGTATATGACGTGCCAGGGTCAGGGAAAGCGGTGTATTGTGGGTTGGAGGGGTGGATGCCTCACCTGAGGCATATCATGAGGTATAATGATCTGGGACATCCATTGTGCGGGCATTTGAGGGAAGGAACTTGGGCATTGGATTATGTCCATATGCGGTTGACTAGGTGGGTCGACTTTCTGCTGTGCCGTGCTAATCTGACAAGACTCTTGTTTGATATAGGCATGCGAAGACTTTGCCGAGCCTTGCGAAACCTGCACAGTGGTTGAGAGAACGGACTGAACGGGTTAAGAAGAGCGTTCCGCCATTCTTGCGCCCAAAGTACTTTGCCCTTATCATCTCGGAGGCACACAAGGCTGCACGATGTGCCGTTGTCGAACAATCCTCGGAGTTCATCAAGACAGGTCACGATTTCACTCGAGATCTAGCCATGTGTGCTGTCCAGATGCATGGATTTGTGCAGTCAGCGTCACTGGATCCGGGAAAGCCTACTCCGTCCTTGGCGGCGGGGTTGCCGCACTTTGCTGGAGGGTGGGCGAGGAGCTGGGGACGTGATGTGTTCATTTCCTTGAGGGGGCTGTTCTTGACGACGGGGAATTTTGGTGCTGCCAAGAAGCATATATTGGCGTTTGCTTCAACTCTGAAGCATGGGTTGATTCCGAACTTGCTGGACTCTGTTAGGAATCCGAGGTGGGTTCAGTTTATTTACTTTGGGACTCAGAGATTTCTAATTGTCGTAGGTACAACTCGCGTGATTCGCCGTGGTGGATGCTTCAGAGTATCCAAGACTATGTTGTCACCGCTCCCGACGGTCTTTCACTCCTATCTGAAACTGTGAAACGAAGATTCCCCAAGGATGATAATTGGGTGTCATGGGACGACAGTCGCGCCTATGCTTACAGCAGCACCGTGGCTGAAATAATACAAGAGATCCTCCAACGCCACGTAGACGGTATTTCTTTCCGAGAATACAACGCCGGCCCGAACCTCGATATGCAGATGAGTGATGAGGGGTTCAACATCGAGATCAGCGTAGACTGGAAGACTGGGTTTATTTCTGGTGGGAATCAACATAATTGCGGTACTTGGATGGACAAAATGGGTGAATCGGAGAAGGCAGGCACGAAAGGTGTTCCGGGGACCCCTAGGGATGGGGCACCGATAGAGATTACGGGATTGTTGAAGAGTACGGTGAGGTGGTTGAATGAACTTTCGGAGGCGGGCAAATTCCCATTCAAAGGGGTCAGGGCCACCGGTCAGTCTCTTCTCCTCGATCTACGGACAAGGCTGACGTTTGGTTTCAGCTGACGGTACAGGACGAACGGTCACGTACGCGGAATGGGACAGCTTGATCCAGAGCTCATTCGAAGTCTGCTACTATGTCCCCCTTGGTGATTATCTTCGTATCTTTTGCTGAGCCTTCATCAATGTTTCGTCAGATCCTGCGGAAGACAAAAAGTTTAATGTAAACTCCAGCTTGATCAACCGCCGAGGAATTTATAAGGACGTTTTTGGGTCTGGCGCCGGTAGGGAATGGTCGGATTATCAGTTCCGTCCCAACTTCCCGATCGCCATGACGGTTGCGCCTGAGATGTTTGACCAGAAACGTGCACTTGGGGCACTTCAGCTGACGGATAAATTTCTTCGCGGACCCCTGGGTATGAAGACGCTGGACCCGATGGACCTCCAATATCGACCGAACTATGATAACTCCAACGATGGGACGGATGCCACAATTGCAAAGGGGCTAAATTACCACAATGTAAGGGCTATCGTGGTACTTGACGTCAGTAAGCTGACTGTGGTCGCATCTTCAGGGGCCCGAATGGGGCTGGCCATTGGGCTATTTTTTGCGAGCATACCTGCATTTCGACACCAAAGTCGGAGCTGGGAAAGACGTGAGTTGGCTTGTATTGTGACTTGTTAAGATTCGGATGGTAACGGAGACCGCAGGACCCTAAACACACTCTACATCACCTCTATCGCATACTGCTCAATCCGCGGCATCACATCCAGAACAATCCGTGGGGTGGCATGCCGGAGTTGACGAATGAGGACGGGGTGCTTTGTTCGGACTCGTGCAACACTCAGGCATGGAGTGCGAGCACGTTACTGGACTTTTTGAAGGATGTACAGAAGAAGCATACCACCGGGAAGTGACGACTTGTAAAGACGTAGTAGATAAAGGTGGCCACATTGCCGAAGCGGCCCGTGGCACCGAGTCACGCACTATTTATTTGCTCGTCACTCCAAAAAAAAAGCGAGATTTAGTCGCGCAAGGCCGTGTACAATTTCTCTGACATTCGACACCTCCTCCTCCTTATGTCTTTTTTTGGTTTGGAGCAAAACGATTCAGAAAAGGAAAAGCAAAGGTTCTTGGACAGCGGTTCATACGAATCTGAAGACGTTGCGGTGTATACATGGGGGGAAGAAAGTTATGACGGCCTAGGCGACGCCCTTCAAGAAGGTGGTGATGAATTAAACGACGAAACTTTCGGCGGGAATGGTAATATCGGTGAGAGAACCCTCGTTTTTGAGTATCAAGCAAAAGGTCTCAATTTTTGCTGTAATCAGGCAAAGATTTCGATTTCACTACCAGTGCCTTACCCCCTGCCGGATATTCAACGAGAAAGATCCATCAATATACTGAACTTACGAAGGAGCAGGCTCCGCACTCCGAAGTACAATTTGCCCCGTCCAGATCCGCTCAACCCTGTATGTCATCTCGGGAGCTTTAAACATCTAACTTTTCTTATCGTTTACTTTGGCAGCTCGTTCGACCACTCACTCCTTGGAAGCGATATGGGATGACAAGTCCCCCTTTTCTGTCCTTCCGCGTGTCAATGGCGCTGGTCGCTCTGCAGAGCGTCCACATGTTTCATCCTCCTCCAAGTTGTCTCATTTCCCTGCCGGTGAATCCCTTACAACAAGACATCAACACATACCGCATGGAATTAACCAGACCGGCGTACGCACTCTCCAGGAAATCGAGGCAGAAATGCGGGCAGCTGCCCAGCAGTCTCGAGGCGCCAGTGCGCAAAGACAGCACGCTCTTTTGCTTCAGCAACAACAAGAGTTGCAGGCTCAGCAGCATATCCAGCTTCAGCGACTTCAACAACAACAGCAACAACAGCAACAACAACAACAACGTACACCACCACCGCGAATGCTTCCGGTCTCTCAATCTCCAAGATTTCACGAGCACCAACGCCATATTCTCCTTCTTCAGCAGCAGCAAGAACAACAACAACAACAGCGCCTCCAGGAACTTCAGGAACAACTACGTTTAGAGGAAATGGAACGCCTTGTGCGAGCTCAGCAGATCTCCCAGATCAATCAAGGTCCAAACCATTTTACCCACCAGAGGCAGTCGACTTCTAGTTTGGCCGACCCGCAGGCCGCTCAAACGATTAAACAACGTCGTCACTCCCCAGCATTTTCGGATCACGTTCCCCTGCAGCAGTCCATGCCTTACTTACCTCAGAGTATCCAGTTACAACAACGGCTCCTTTCGGAGATGGCTCAGGCCGAATTCATTCGGGATATGCAAGGTGCTAGTCCAGTTGAGCAGGAAGCTCTCAGGATGGAAGCCATGCGTAAAATAATGGAAGCCGAGAGGATGGAGGAAAAACGACGACAAAAAGCCGCCAAGATCGCACATATGGTATGTACTTGATTTCTGGCGCACTTGTCTGTCATTGATGGCGTATATATTATTCAGGCTCGATACAACGACCTCATGACTCAGTCTGATAAGGACTTCATCACACGCATCCAGGTTTCTCAACTCGTTACCCAAGATCCCTACGCCGAGGACTTTTATGCCCAAGTTTACGGTGCCATTTTGCGATCCCGATTAGGTCTGCAGTCTCAAGATGAACGAGTCCTGAAGTTTGGCTCGGGCGGGGGGGTCGGTCTTGGATTGGCTCAGAAAGCCAACAGCCGGAGACCAAGTGCAATGCAGAGAATGGAGGCGCAAGTTGAGAGAATCGTCAGTAATGCTAGGCTCAGGGAAAAAGAAAAAGGTTTACATTGTAAGCTTGTCAACTCCTCGGTCATCTCTCGTACTGACGAGTCATATTTTACAGCACTTCACAGCCTGCAGGGAGCTCTTGGAAAGACATCTGGCAGGAGTTACAAAGCTGCGCCCCGTCAACTTCTTCAAGTAGACGCCGGAAACCCTAGCACATCGCCTATTCTATCTCCGGCTCATGCTCACATATCCAAAGAGGATGCTGTACGTAGAGATGGCGAGGGCGCTGCAAGGGAAGCTGCCAAATTGGGCCGTGAGGCTCTAGGAAACGCCGCAGACGTGAGCTCACCTGACGTCCCCCCAGTTTCAATCTGACATTCTACGATTTCAGACAGACGGTCTTGTGCGTAAGGATCCTCTTTCACAGCGAGAGATTCTTGTGATATTAGAAAATCTTTACGATCTTGTGTTGAGAGTCGAACAACTTAGGAGAGACCAGCCCCCACAAGAGGATGAAGAAGTTTTCATAGCGTGGTGTGCTCCTCTGTCGTCCGAATTATCTTGTCTGAAGCTGATGAAAGCCTAGGGATAATGTATACTCTGAACTCGTCGGTGAATTATGGGATGGACTCAAAGTTATGGTACCTCTTGAGACCAGGTACATATCATATATCTTGAACTTCGTGACGTATTTTCATTACATATGTTACAGTAACCCCCATCCTTTTGTCTCCCTTTTGTCGCCAACCAAGGGCAAAAAGCTCCTCCCTCGACTCACCCGTCATCTGACGCACCAACAGATGTTGACCTTACTCACATTGCTTGTCGCTTGTTTCAGCCAACTGGATGTCGTAATCAAAGCTCCACTTCTCGATTCTCTGCACGATACTAAGGAGCGTCAGGAAGTCGATCATCAAACACAGACATTCTTAGGAAGTGTGTTGCAGAGCATATTGCCGATAGTTGCCAAGGCCAGTCTGCGCCTGATCAGCGGCCTCCTGGGGCTTCTCCTCGATCGCAGTGATATTGTTGCGGTTACGCAGACAAGGGTATGTCGTAGTCAGAATTGCTTGCGAATATACCAATAATTGTCCCCCTTTTAGCCTGGCTTGGCTTTGCTGACTCTGTTCCTTAGCCGTGTAGAGGTGATTAAACAAACCATCGCAAGTGCCACCGAAATTACGAATCTTCCATCCCCAGAAGAGGCGCAGCAGTGGTGAGCAGATCACCGTTCGCCTGTCAATTAGATTTCAATAATGTCACGACTTTTGTTCAGGCAACTCATGTGGGATCATCTGTTCCAGCTCCTCACACCGTATTTGCTTCAACTCTTCCCTTCCACCCGCATCGCTCCCATCTTGTCGTCTCTTCCGAGCCATTTGACCCCGCCAGCAGATATCGTCGACCAGCCCGTATGGCAATTCCTTGCGGCCCTCGCGCTACATGCATCTACAGAGCAGCAACAAACGTTGGTTGCCACCCTTCGCGAAAAAGTGCTCGAAAATGTATTGAGCCCTAACAAAGGCTATGCTGGGGACGATGAAGAGCGGGAGGCCAGACTGGCTAACGTCAATCTTTTCCTTCATGCCCTAGGACTATTCTGGGACGGTACTCAGTTCATTTATAAAAGCTGTCAGTTGGCGTTCTTTCTGTTGAAAGCATATGAACTAATTGCAAGTCTGTTAGGATGCGTGTTTCATACCGGGAGTGGTTATTTGCAGAAGAATGTTAAATTGCTATGTAATGCTTTCGAACCAAGAATAACTTCTTTCTCGTAAACAGTAGTCACAACGAACTCTTGTCCTTAATGCACATAAGGTCCCGTACGTCGTATGACACAGATATCTTATCCGAACACCCTGTGAGTGCTGAACGCCGTAATGCACCCTGACTGATCAAGTTGTCTAATGACGTCAATGAACCGGTAAGATTGAGAACGGGCAATGCCTGCCAGCTAGGAAGTTTTTCGTCGGGAAGATCAAGAAGTCCACCCGAAGATGGCAGGATGCGCGCATTGGGCAGTTTCATGAGTGGCAGAAGAAAGAGTTCCTTTTTCTCCTTGGACGGATCTTTCACGTGCGAGCCGACCTCCAGGTGGTTGGTCGATAACGATATGAAATCCTCATAGTTCGGATACAACATAACATACCCCCGGAGATACACCAGCTCGATAAAGTACTTCTTCCAGGATTTTGACCACTTGTTCGACCGTACGTCGGGAACGATATGTTGATCGATCTTGAGGGATAGTCGGAGAGAAAGGTAGTCGTGGAACTCTCGCCAATGCTCGGGAAAATAGACTGCGCCCCAGCTGCATGGAATTTGCGATAGGTAGGGTGTAGAAGGATGAGAAAGGCCAATGTTGGAAAATAAGGCACGGGCATTAAACGATCGTCGACCTTCTAGTTTTAGTTCGATATTTTTTTGTTGGTAGAGGCTAATTCCAAAGAGTTGTGACGATTGGTTACTTTTTTCGCCATATCTGGTACAAAAATTTTCAGCGATCTGTACATCAAAAGAATTATGTATTGAGACCTACCGGTACCGAAGAATGGTCATCTTGATCCAAGCATAAAAAAGGGGAGACAACTCGACGTCATCTTCAAGAAGTAATCCATAATTGTGGTTGGAATGCGGATACCAGGATTCCACGACGGCCGGAAGGAGTCCACCGGGAACAACGCGGTGATGGAGGAAGACGCTGCCATGATCCCAGTCGAAATCTTTGGCCATCCGCAAGGTCTCCATGTCGCTTGATTGTTCCAAGTTGATCCGAAGATTCAAGACATCGCCGAAATATCTGCCCTTTGTCAATGAAGACATTAAACGCGCCAAGGACCGAGGCCTATCGTTGGTAATAATGCTGACATCGATGCGAGGCACATTCCAATCTGCCATCACATGTCTCAGTTGAAAGTGAAGTACATGGGAATACTTGCTCACTTCTCCATTCCTCAGTGGACAGTGTGCCCATCCAAGAGGTGTACGGCAAGTCATCCTGAGGAATACGAATCAGAGTCGCGTTGGGAACGTCCCTTGCCAAGTTTAGGCCGGCCATTAGGGTTTCTTGCTCCGTCAAAGTCAACACAACGTCGGGCCAGTCGTCCAGAGAGTCCAACCACTGTGGCACGAAACCGCCTACGTGTCGCATATTTTCCACTGACGGCACATCGTAGTACAAACGACACCGTCCAGAGGTAATAAATTGTGGGTCTGAATCGGCCGGAAAGTCAACACCTAGTACTTCAGGATACGAGCTTTCCCTGAATAGAAGCACTTTTATTGTGTGTCCGGCTTCCTGAAGCTTGCATGCAGCGGGAGCAAAAAGGCGAAGATCCTGGGAAACTCGTAGAAGCAGTACGAAAAAACCAAGCACTTGCATATCGTTGTGCTGGATTAAGCCTTGGCGAAGGCCGTCCATGCGCGAAACATCGTTGTTAATAAGATGCCGTCTGGCTACAACGTGCGGCGTCGGCTCTTCTTCAGGACACCAGACCGATTCCGACTGTTCCATCACGATACCACCCAGCTTGTCAGGCCGTGAGTTCGATGATCGTCGACCCAGAGATGCCCAGACGTCAGAATAAACGAGTTCGGCATTATCGTTTAGCACGAGAGATGAAGGTGTCACAAAAGGCGGAAGAAGATATGATGCAGCCTGAGGGAACTCAGATGGAACGACGCAGGATAGGGTGCCAGTCACCGGAGACAACATCATCCCTCGGGGCCCAATCGGAAATGGAACTACATGAGGACTAAGAAATCTGTCCCGCGTCCGGTTGTCGACTCGAGCTAGACCTCCTTCGTCCAAGAACAAAATCCATTCGGTCGTGATCTGAGACGCAGCACGCATGACGCCTGCGTCCAGACCATCAGTGCTGATCCAGGGATGCAAGGAAATATCTGGACAATCGTGACACCGCGCTTTAGACAAAACCGTTCGAAGAATATGTCGAGCGTCCGGAATAATTGATCCATGACAGGCTATGACTACTTCACGGAGGGTAGTTGAGGGAGTGAAGAACGGTAACAGAAGAGCCTCCAAGTCGGAGAGAGAGTTGCGAGTCACCGGAAGTACCACAGTCAGAGAGCGAGGGTCAATTGGCGACATCTCGTGAAGGAACTCTATCACTTGAAAAGACGACTGCGACGAGGTTTCAATGACATTTAAAAGCTCACGTCTCTCCTTCGAAACCGTCCCCAGATTAGCATGGCGTTGGACTAAAGGAAGGTCAACCTGAACAGTTTGAAAGCGTGTTGGTCTCAAAGAGACAACAAGCCAGGTTGTGAATACCACTGATGATACCAGAAGACACAGCAAGATGCGTCCATTGCCCCCCAAGGCATTTCTACGCGTCTTGACGAAGGGTGAGCGTGAATGCGACCGAGGTGTCATGGCCGGGGGAAACAGCCGGTGAAGACCCACACAACGGAAATCACAGACTCAGACGATAAACTCTCGGAGTCCAGTATGTCCTTGCAAATATGTTAGATATGTAGAGCGTAGTATTCTAAGGTTGAGAAAAACGACATTAATTGCGTATAGCGGCCTCTTCAAAGCATGCATCAGCAATGTAATCTCGACTCTGAAACAGAGGTACTCACTGAAGAACTCGTACGATAGCCAGCAGAGCGCATTGCTGGGCATAAACGTCAACACACGCGGTGATAGTCCCCTCGCGAAACCCTTCATCCCATCTCTCTGCCAAATGATCCGAAATGCGTCTGCCAATCCTTTTACATTCCGTATCTCCTTATCGTGAGACGTACCTCTCGTCTGTAAAATTGTTTTCGCGACATCCAACGGGGTTGTTACTCCTGCTGCCACGCCTCCCGACAGGCCACCAGCAATCATGTGTGTCACAGGTGAATACTCCCCAGAAGGATTCATCAATTTTTTCAGTTGCTCGTAGACGGTGAATTGGACGGCCGTAAACGGTATTGACATTGTCAGTGTGGTGGGGTAAGACACGTAGAAGGCCGTGAGGCCTTCATTGCGATACACTACCCGTGCACAGGTGAACACCGACCGGAATTCGGACTTGTGTACCTGCATCCTTTGCTTGATGACTGTAAGCAACGCAGTAAATTGGACCGATTGCAAAATTAGAGGAAAGACGGGCACTCACCGTCAAAAGGATTCATAAGTGCGTCGCTGGCAATGGTGGCTGACGCGCCGGCCAGTGCTGAAGCAGACGGACGTCAGGGCAACAACCCACAGCGATAACAGAATGTTCCAAAGGAACATCACAAGACTGAAATAACGCACATGTGGCCAACCACTGATTTCCCCGCTCATTACCTCCCGCAAGGTCTTTGACAGCTTCATACATTCCAAAATGTACGGCATGCGCTGGCCCCGCACCCAAAATCACAGACGAAACACCCCGCCAAAGCGCTCTCATGCCCTCCGTCGATGATATGCGAGTGAACGCATTACCGATTCCGGTGTATACCGCCGCTGGAGACGTGGCAAATACTTGCATTCGCGTCTGGAAAGGAAGAATTCGCGTTCAAACGCGTGTAGGATCGGCGAGCTCTGTGGTGACTGACTTTGATGCTATCGACTGGAAACATGACAGCGTGTTCTGTTATGCCAGCCTGGACCACGGAGAAAGGACATGCCTGTCAGATCCATCCATATACTAGCATAAAGGTACTCACGAGTGCCCCAGCTGCCATACTGACCTACACGATGAAAATATGAAAATGTCAAGTTCAACAGACACGGTTTCGACTTACGCCCAGCCCAGCGTTTGGTGGTAGCCCTTCATACTCGATTTCATCAGCCATTCAGCTCAAGAGAATACCAAGACCCGTGGAGTGTGAGTTCGGGTGGTCTGTAAATTGAAATATCTGGACTCGGACACGTCGACAACCTCGGTGTCCTGTGGATAGGACGCCTACGTGCTGAAAAAAATAACCGAAGGCCGCTCTCACAGAAAACCTACAAGTCTGTGGTAAAGTCTGTTTATTCTGATTAAGATAAGAATATTCTTTCCGGCGCCCACACCAACTGTCCGGTATCAAATTATATCAATAGCTTTAGGTACGCTTGCTTAACCAGCTCAGCGCTCAGCAGATCCGAGGACGACGGGTTGACTCCCCCAGATCAGATTCTATCATCGTCTGCTCAATTCTTTTCAATGGGTTCTGAAGAATCTAAACTCATCGCCACCGAAGAATTGGGCATGAGAAACGAGTACCACTTCCCATGGCTCATCAAGCATGGGACTATCATGGTCCATCCGAGCTTGGCCATGGGATTCGCGTCAGAGCGACATGGCACTGAAATAACCTTTATCGCAACAAACTTCGATTATTATTTCTGACTTGATCTTCTGGTCTGCAGATGCGGCACGCTCAGGAACGTGCACTTGAAATTCGGAGAAATTTCATGGCGCATTTATGGCGGGGCACCCACATTTTCCACTCGTCCTGTCAAACTGCGTCGATCTTCCTGCAAACGAACCATGCATCCTACCCCTGTTTTTTTTTTGACGCAGAAGAGCATTTAGAAGCTTATCTGACTCGACAAACGTCTTCAAGAATCATAAGTACATAGTACAGGATATCCAAGTTCACATTCGGTTTCCACTTAATGACTAAGAATGCAAATGTTCCAAAATCGCGAAAAGAATTAGGACTCGTTGGCAAATTTTGCTTTATCACTTTCAGCAAAAGCATCGTGTTGTTCGATGTCCCTGGGAAAGAAGCGACCGTGATATTAGGAAACAAAAGTAAAGATTCGAGGAGGCTTACATTGCTTCCCAAGGATAAACCAGCCTAAATGCAACGACGTCAGTAAGGATGGGGTACATTTGTCCCGTCACTCACCATAAATCAGGCACTTCCGCGCCGGCAAAATATCTGTGCATAACATTATAATCACCACCCACCCACATCCAGAGACGAAGAACCACTCACGGGGTTGCGGGCGGCAACGTCGCTAACTTGGGTTTGAGTTTGTTGTGCACCACAAAAATCCCAAACTCGGTTTGTGCTCGCAGTGCGTCCCGCTCTGATTCGGGGTGTAATAAGAGCTCCTGTTCCACGTCTTTCTGGAGCTCCGAGATGGCATAGCTTGAAATGCGAACGGGGAAAGAAGCCATGAGAAAATAGTAAGTTAGAGACTAGTGGCCTACTGGAGAGTTTTGCGCGAATCGTCGACCTCATCCTGCCCACATAATTATGCCCGGGGATCGGCAACGGTAGGCTTGGGAACTTACTACAATCAAAACACGTTTTCCCAGTAGCAATTTTCCTGAACCGGGGTCTCTGAAGGATGACAGATGTCAAACTTGGCCAATGATTGCTGATTGACTTACAGCCACTGAGTTCGGATGACTTCATGTCCCATCTGCTCAACAGTGACCCCAGGCAATGGCTCATACAACGAAAGCCCAATGGCGTGAATTTGTACGTTTTTCTTTGTGGTGTTGTCCTTGAGAAATGTGCGCTGAGAAAAATAAACTGTTAACACTTTGGTGGGAGCATCGCGGGGGGGATTCACTTGCCAGGACACGAGCAGGGAAGAAACCGCTGAGAAGACATTCTAATCTGGTTTTAAAGATATGATAGGTGAAGGTTTACTGACCCTCCCCCTTGATTGAGAGTTAGATGGGTAATAAGCGAGGACATGAGCATACCAATGGCTATGAGTAACTCTGGTTTAAATTTTTCGATTTTCTTTGTTGCGTCCTTGATGAGATTGTGAATATCATTGTATGTTGTGTGGACGAGCTCTGGCATTTTTTCAAAGTTTTACCGCGTAGGAGAAAAATCGGTCATTCGCAGGGTGTTGGGATGGCCCCGGTGAAGAGTTGGGCACAGGGGATTCCCAGGTTG
>QLPF01000110.1:0-13201 GCA_003314045.1 Hygrophorus pudorinus
CCTATTGTTCCCTTACAAGAAAACCTACCTAATAGGGCTTACGAGGCTCTCAAAAGTGGTGCCTAGGGTGGTTGCCGCACTCGGCGGATCAACGAAGATTGACTCGATTCAGAATGTGATTCTTCTTCGCGGGGATTTGCACGATGCATGGGATAACTACAGTTGCGGACAATCAAAGTCAACTAATTTCTTGACCGATTTTTCCTGACATCACAACCTGTTCCGAGGCACTTATTTATACCGGAATAGCATCTTTATAACATAGAGAACCAATTTGTACGAGCCGATTTTCCAGAAAAGTATTTTGAAAAATTTTGGACCTCAAAATTTGGCGCACCCCTAAAAAAATCGCTATAAATCCGGGAAAATGGGGAAATGCACCTTTAGTAGGTGTGCGTTCACTGCCGTAAAGTGAATTAAGGTCCGACAAAAATCAGAGCCAAAAAAAAATGAACAAAAGTCGACATCCAAACTTGATCATGCCGCGCGGACGACCGCAGAAGCGTTGTAAAAATACTTCTGGACTCAGAAATATCAAAATGGTCTCACCCTCACAATCATCCGAAGATTCTCCTGCCGAATGTGATCGCGGAGCATCAGTTTCGAGAAGTGATGGGTGGGAACCCCATCAAGTTCATGACAGCTTGAAGCCTGTTTGGGATGCTGAAGGAGCAGATTCAGACATCGACGAAGAGCAGGAATGGGAAGATCTGGAGGATCCAGAGTTCTTGCAGCAGATGATCAAGCTTGCAGTAAATGCTGGGGATGATCCTCGAGATGAAACCTGGCTGCCAGACGAGCAAAAGAAGATTGAAAAGAAGAAGAAAAGTATGTTCGATTGCAAGTTAGTTGTTGCTGTTTGGGAACTGAGTGAACCCGCTCTCAGCACGCCCAAGTTCTTACAGGAAAGGTCCTGATCTGGGATCCAAATCCAATCGCACTCAGCAGCGATACAGTAAACTGCTGAAAAACCAGACAAAACTCACTGGATTTTTCATGAAAATGCAAGGCTCAAGGCTTGCCAACACAGCACCCACTTCACCGACTTCATCAAACAATCCCGACAACTTGAGCACCACAAACTCTGAGTCTGTCTCTGCCATTTCACCCAACCTTCCTGACACAGACTCTGAGTCTGTTTCTTTGTCACCTGTTCGCCCCGATTCACCCATGGATTTTGTCACCAGTGACCCAGAACTAGTCAACACACCTGATATTGAATGTCCAGCGGATTTGGATGGTGACAATGATGGATGGGAAGACGAGTTTGAAACCATTGTGGTGACAGGTGCAGATGTTCAAGGCTGGAAAGAGTTGCGAGACCAAATCAAAAAGGATTTGGCACAAAGCAAGAACCGCTCCTTACCACTGTCGCAAATCAATCAACTAATCATCCTTCGTAACTTTGCAACACTCCGTCTAAAGGGTCACCGATGCATCTCTGCAAGCCTTGAAATTCCTCGACAATGGCATGAAGGTAACGGCAACCACTTCGCACGTAGGGTGCGTGCACTTGCCTACCATTATCAGGTTTTCGAACAGCTTCCCCTTGAAAAATGGGGTGGTGCACGGGATTCTCAATCTTACCTGCATGATGAATCAGTCCAAATCACAGCTCGAAATTGGCTCACTTCACAAATGAAGGGTGAAATCACTCCACGACATTTTCAAACTGCTCTTAACTTGAGCATTCTTCCTACTCTGCGTATCACACCAAAACGGCCACTTTGCGAGCGCACCGCACGAAGATGGCTCATTAAACTGGGATGGCGCCGAACACTTCTTCGAAAGGGTGTCTATATGGATGGGCATGAGCGAGAGGATGTGGTCAAGTATCACCAAGAAGTCTTCTTACCAACCATGGCGAAATTTGAAGCTCGAACGGTCCACTATGAAGGGCCTGAGCTGAAATGTGTTGAGCCAATGTTGGAGCTAGGTCAAAAGAAAATCATTGCCCTTTTCCATGATGAATGTTGTTTTCATGTCAAACGATTATAAGAAGTCTGCATGGTATGAATCTTGTTTGTATGGTGCTCACCACTGGGTCTCTCATTACTTCAAACAGGCTTCGAGAAGGAGAAACTATATTGCAAAAGAAAGGACGCAGACAATTGATTCATGTTTCGGACTTCATTAATGAAGAAACAGGACACCTTATTTTCCACAATGGGAGCACTGCAGTGGAAGACGCAAGGAAAATTATATTCCCGGGTTCAAACGGTGATGCATGGTGGGACACGGCTCAGCTAATCGTTCAAGTCAAACGAGCTATTGCTATTTTTGAGGCAGCACATCCCGACTGTGTGGCTCTGTTCATATTTGATCAGTCATCTGCACATGCCTCTCTCGCCCCAGATGCTCTTCGTGCATTCGACATGAACAAGTCAAATGGGGGAAAGCAGTGAAAGCAACATGATACCATAATACCCCAGACCAATCCTTGCATTGAGCATCGCGGCAGACCACAGAAGATGACGTTAGAGAATGGAGATGCAAAGGGATTGCAACAGGTGCTTGAGGAGCGTGGGTTTAATGTTCGCCGATTACGTGCCAAGTGTTCACCTGTATGCCCTTTTGAGAGTAATGGCTGCTGCATGGCATGACTCCTCAGCCAGCAAGATGACTTTGTCAATCAGCCATCTATGCTCGAGACTCTTATCAAAGGTGCTGGGCACGAGTGTAGTTTTCTGCCAAAGTTCTATTGTGAACTCAATCCCATTGAGATGGTGCGTAGTTTCTAAACATTCCAAAAAATCATAACTAATCACCACTAGTATTGGGGATGGCGCAAGTATCGCTACCATGAAGTGGCGAAGAAAAACTTCGAGGATGCAAAACAAGTTGCATTAGAAACACTCAATGCATGCCCTGTCGAAGTTATTCGACGTTTCATTAACTTGATGAGTGCTTACAGACAGGGTTTAACTGGAAAGGCTGCTGCCTGGGCAGTATGCAAACAAAAACAACACCGCCAGGTCTCTCGCAGGGCCATGATGGCTATTGAAGCTGTTCTCAATTGATAATTTAGCTTTTTGCTCCTCAGAATGTCTTCGTCAGCTCTGTCCGTAGCACTACTTTTTGATTTTTTCGGCCCAAAAATTTGGCGCACCTAAAAAGGCGTGGGAAACTCACCGGAGGTCTTTTTTCTGATGTTTTCAGCTATTCCGAATCCAAATCTGTAGTCAGTTTTGGCCCAAATATTTTAGTTCTGCCGCAAATAAATTAGTTGACTTTGATTGTCCGCAACTGTATGATTTTGCCATCAATCCCGATGTTTGCATTTTTATCCATGGTATCAGTTCTCACCATGAGTTCCTAGCGCGGATATGCTGTCATTCCGTTTGTTCCCGGCTACGATGATATTGCTGGAAATGTCCTTAAGCTTGATCACATCGCCGACTCCAATTTGCGTCCTCTTGATGACCTTTTCCGTGATCATTTTCTTCAGGGCGTACTGAAGAATATGAAGGGCACTGGTGAGCCCACCTGGGACTACGAGGATGCACTTGGCGATGGCATGATGGATCTGTCGAGATTGGATATTTGGGGCGGCAAAAGGGGTCAAGAACGCTTGGAGTTTGAGCTGGCTCACAGGTTGCACGATCTTCAGGTCGCACAAGAATCCGGCTCAAGTATTTTTTTTTAATCGCACAGATGATACAGTATATACTACAAGCTGAGTGGTAACACTTTTGTTAAGGGTTGAATCTACTTTCCCTGTGATGGATGGGAACACAGGATATGGTTGATCAAGAACGAAGTGTGCATAATGGTAATCATACAAACAATAAAACGAAGAAACATTGGACAAATACAAAGGCAGCAAGGAAACCAAAGAACAAGAAAAATGAAATGATACTGAACCGCGATAGCTGTCCATGACCTCGAGGAGAAGCCGTGGCTGGCTGTGATCCCTCCTTGGCAGAGAAGCCCATCGTCGTGAGTTTATGACCGCTGGTAATGTCTCCTCGCCGGGTCGTGCTTCCCAGTCGAGCATCGAGACAGTGGTACATCAACAGAGTTGAAGTCGGCATTATAGGATCTGGCGTACGAGAACGACAGAAGGGAGCTAACGGATAGAAGGGAAGACTGGGCTGTACAGCTAGTTTCGATGATGGTGATGTCATCTTTCAATTGCGGATGTGTATCGACTGCAGACACTGACCGAGATGATTCGTGGTGAGCGAACCCTCTCGCTCGGGTGGTCTGCTTGAAAATGCTGAAAATGAATTGGGTTCAGATATTTTGAAAAACTTTGTGTTGGAATAAAATAGAAATGGAACGCACCGCTATCAGTATTAGGTCTCCGTAGCTGGTGGATCCTTGGGCGAGAAGGATTTGTGAGCCTTGGGATGCTCCAACATGTGCATCTCGCGAACCCGGGGACTCGGACTTGCGCTCCTACCTCCCATCGCGTGTGAACGTCGGACTAGCCAAAACATCCATATTTTCGACAGCAGGAGACTGTGGATCGGCTCCGGCATTCTTCCCCTCCTCGACCAGTTTGACTCGGCGCCCAAGAACCATCGCAGGCGGCGCAGACTCTGGTACCACCGACGCGACCTTCTCACTACTACTATCACACTCCCTAACGAGCTTTCACTAATGTCGACTTGGCGAGGATAGTGATGGGACCAGGGGATGGCGAAGAAAGTGCAGTTTCCGTGCAGTTGGTTCGGACTCCGCTTCCTGTCGCTTTAAACTCCGCTGACGCTTCGGCCGTTTGGTCGTACGTGATGTTGACAGGACACAGGCAACTCATTGGTACTGGATCTGCCCTCTCTGCGGGGCCGTCAACCTCTACGTCAACTGCAGACTCGGAGGCCGCACCCGCAAAGCTCGAAAGTCTTGCAAAGGATAGTATCCCGTTCCGCCTTCTGGATGCTCTCCTCACGTATGCGCCGACAGTAGAAGGTGCTGGTGTCATTGCTACGGACATTATCGCCGCATCAGCAGAGCCGGATGGTCTTGGTCGGCTCGCAGAGTTTTATAAAACAGGTCTACTCCTACCCAGTAAGCTTCTTGTCATTAGCAATAGCTGCCCCACTGCGGTCTCAATGAATATCCATACAGTGAGGGCTACTGGTCGGACACCCCAGCTTTCGTCCCATCCTTCACGAGACCAGGAACTCCAGTTCGAGGCCAACGCAATTGCCGCAGATCTCGAAATCGCCAAAAGGGATCCAGCAACTCTGAAGAAATATGTAAGAGTTGACTCGCCTCTGCTCTCCAGTTTACAGTATCATGTCTGGGTTAGGTTCTCCATCGAGATGGCTATCGTTGTGTCGCGACACATGCGTGGGATCTTCTGTCCGTTTCACTTCCTGATGTGGAGGCCAAATTTGATCCCTCGGCCGATAGTACCACGATGACTGAGGCTGCTCACATCCTTCCATTCTCTTTGATGAGTGCCGACGCCGACAAAACGGTACGCAAGTGACTTGTCCGTTCTTGCGACGTTATTGACAGTGACGGCGATTCAGCTGTTTAAGAAATGTACAATTAGGTCGGTCATCAAGTCCTTCACAAACATCGAATTCAAGGAGTTGAGCGGCGACAATATCAATTCGTTAACGAATGTCATCACCCTCGACACCAGTGTGCACAAAGTTTTTGGACCGCTCCGCATCTGGTTTGAGGCAGTGCCGGTGCGTTGTATGCCCCCATGTTACGTGTCACAATTTACATCTTGTCATTTCACCAAGGGCAGGGCTAACACTTACAAAATTAGGAAGGCTCAGGATCATGTTCTTCGTGGTGCGTGAGGCGAACCCTGTTCTCTTGCACAACTTGACAATGACTTGTAGGCGTTGTGGACGAAGGTAGTGAAGTAACCTTCACCTCCATCAACCCAGAGGCGTACCCACTTCCTGATCCCCGCTATCTCGCTTTCCATGCCGCTGTTGCCAAAGTTGTCCATATGGCAGGTATGGCTGAGCATCTCGACGACATACTCTGGAAGTATGAGAGTATTCGTGTGTTATCGGACGAGTCAGGTGTGGAATACCTTGACGGGCTGTTACGCGTTACGCAGAGATACATTGGCGGCCGTTAATGGTCCCATATAATCACATGACGGCCTTGGGGGCCGGATCCGTTTTCCATCACCCACGACATTCTCGACGCCGTTTGCACGTCGTCCCAACGACGGGGGCCGTTTCCTTTTGGTTTCGCCGACACGGACGTTTCTTAAAATCATTCACCCTCTGGCTGGGATGCGAAACAAGAGAGCTTAAGTATGACGGGCAAAATAGAATGGGTCGAAGAAAGGTTACTCACAGGGTCCTCACTGCATCACCGCCAACGTAGAGGTTTGTTATCACCGCTCCACAGGTGCCAATGAACGGAGGGAATTCCCAGCATCATTTGCGTCCAACGGATTCATGATCTTCACAGAGTGGGCTTCTTTGTTACATTCGCCATAAAAGAGACCGTGCAATGGAGATTGGAGTTCGTCAGGGAGATGCCAAGCGTTGATGGAGAACACGTAGGCTGAGTTTGCGTAGAAGCGATGGCTCCAGACGGGAACAGGTTGGAGGTGTGTTTTTCGTCAAGAATACTGACCACTGGCATGTCGAATCCATGTCACGGTGCAGCGCGCTTGAAGCTTGCGCTAGCTGCAGAATAATACATTTGTTTTTTAGATTGCCACGGCACTACTAGTACATGTGTGCGATTTACAGCTCCTTCAAACCCAAATTCCACACTTCAATACCTTACAAATCATCATCGCTGGACTCCCCATGCCCCTCTCCATTATTTCCGACCCGCAGTCCCCCATCATCATCATCATCATCATCCAAATTCTGGAACCCTGTGAGGAACGGCTCATCTATCCAGTGATAGCATTCGGTGCCCGCACTCCAAAATGGCTTCATCCATCGCACAGCACTCAAGGAATTCGCGAGTTCCCAATAGGTTTTTGTAGAGCTCCCGGTCCGAACGATCGATAACGTTATATACTGTATCCGAACAGCCATGGTTGTGGGATCCATCGATCAGTCAAGTTTGGTCACCCCCTTGATGTAATTGGAGCCTGTTAGAGCGGGTGGACGCTGTCTGTGGGTGAATGAGAGATGACGGCGGCAGACATATTTTTTGACCTTTGATCTTGGTTAGGTCAAGTCATCCGAGTCATCCGACTTTCTGGCACTTCGTAGGTCGGGGAGGACGGTTTTGCTCCAGGTGGAACATGGATCATCGGTGGCCAGGCTAAGTTCACATGTCAATGCAATGTCTGTTTCTAAAATCTGTCCACGGCTGTGAAAGCAGCTTCGACTTTCATGTGTATTTCTATCGCCGCCGCTGCTTGAAAACTAGCTGGGCATCCATGGCGCTGGCTGCGAGCACGGGCGGGGCCTACCATCAGTATCCATACCACCGAAACCCACGAGTTTCAGATGTAAGATCTCTTCTTATGGTCTGATTCGAAGCTAACCATCCGTATGGAAAGTGCTTGTCAGAACCTCGTGCAGTGAATAGTTCACATGCACCATCCCACCCGGTCAAGGCTTCCCGTTGTTCCCCCGAAATATACGGTTGCCAATTACCCTTCGACGAAGGGATCGATCCATTGCACTTTCCACGAGCTTGAGGTAGAGTACCTTAAGAGGCTTGTAGATACAACAATTCGGTTAGGGCGATCTGGGTGGGGCATTACAAGAGGATGAAAGTGCTCACAGCTATCCACGGCTATACAATTATAGTTTGTCTGTCGCTCTCAGTTTTGCCCTGAATCTGATAGCGTGACAGGTATCCTGTTTCTTTTGGCGTACATGAACTAGCTTCATGGTGGGCTGGCGTATTTTTTGAGGAGCTAATCCGGGAATTGCCGGGAGCACCACTTCAAGTTTGTTCTCTCCGATACCAGCACTCGGAAAACTTAGCGCAAACATCCGAGTCAATCGGAGTCATGGCCACGCGTATATGGAGCAAGACGGCAGCAAATTCATGGAAGTCAGGTGAGCTCCCGAGTCCATTCCCACTTCTCGAAGAAGCCAGAATTTTTGCCGGCAGATCTATGAAACATATCGTTCCACGCGGACAAAGGTTTGTAGAGGGCGATTCGTCCCACATCTATTATTTCATTCTTCCTGATCCTAACGGTGTCCCGGGTACCGTCGACAATCACAAGTAGCCTTCAGTAGGTATAAAATGCTGCTGAACATGACCATCGAATCTTCAGCTGAGCTCGTAAATTCCCATTCACTGATTCGCTCGTCGATGCTGGTCATCGTTGCTGCATCTTTTACCACAAAACATTCACATCTATGGTCCGTATCAAGTTCATCGTCGCCGGTGTCGCCCTCGGTGTAGTTTCAACACTGGCAGTTCCCATCCCCGGGTATGATCTTGCCCATGCCATCAGTTTAGTTGTACTCATATTAAACCATTTTTAAGGGAGGAGCCACGCACCGCTGATTCATCTACTCCAAACACGCACACCACAAACACACCCCACCAACCCCCAAATACACTCCACACACCCCCAGACACAAACACCCCGCGACCCCGCCCACAAGTTGTTGGGCCACAACCCCCTAGGCCCGTTACCGAGTATTTTCTCCCGTCAAATCATCACGTGTACCGAGGAGTCGCCAAAGCATCCCCAGCCGGGCATCCCAGCAGCAGTTCCTTTGATTGACATCATTCGTAAAATTCCTCGTTTCAGGACACAGGGCCAACGGTTATGAATATTATGATCGAATAGACTTTGCGTGACTGTTTCCCTGTTCCCTCTCACAAAGTTCCTTGCTTTTCTTGTTTGAGTTGGCGGCAATCCGGGTGGCCGCGCGTTTGGGTGGATCCCAATCCTTTCAAGTGTATCACGATGTAATTGCATGCGAAATTGAATTCATGGGAGACTGAACGGGAAAGTTCGGCACGACCGTTCCTGTTTCATCATTGTCTTTCGCCAGCCAGGCTCAGTGTCCCGGATAAGGCAAACAATTTCAATAGTTGAAATACAGGTGTCGGAAACATCACTGACTTCAAGACGGATTTGGCATGATCGATTCGAGTGTTCTACAAAAGACCCAAAAAAAACTGACAAGAAACAAATCAAGATTCTGATTCAAGAACTACACCGCGACTCGGATACGTACTAGTTAAATATTGAATCCCAATACCCAGTGCAAGTCTTCATCGATGCTTCATCAAGAGCTGCTCACCCGATCAACATCCGCTGACGCCAGATCTTGCGCCGCTAAGTGACGTGAAAGATAAAAGAACGGGCTGAGGGAGGCTGAACACGAGCACCCGTCCAACACCAGCATCCAGGACAGTGAGCTTGGGTGGAGAAAGAATGAACCTCCTCTCCAAGTAGTATTGCCATCTGTACCGTTGGCGTCGCTTGTGATGTCCCATAAGGATGCGACGGCGGGTTCGATGGCCGGTTAGTGCGTGTGCCCACACGAAGACGAGGAATTACTGCCGCCATGCAGCGGAGAGGTCAAGGGGCTGTAAAGCGCGTATTCGGTGTTGAAGGAAGTTGGGCACTTCTGCGCAGGTGTGGTGTGGGGCATTACCCCAATTGTCAATCTAACCTGAGCAGTAACTTGCCACTTGGGCCCCGCACTGTATGCGCGTGCTTTTTCCAAAAATGAATTACATGTAGTACCACAAACAAAATTCGAACAGAAGAACAGTTCCGTTAGCGAGATTTTGGTGTGCATTAGTATAAGGACGATGAGAATGCTCACGGCCATTCACGGCCATGGAATTATAGTTCCGTTCCTTGTACATGAACGTGCTTCTGGGTGGGCTGGCATCGTTGCCATGCGAGACGTTTGAATTGGATCCAATGGTTGCGCCGAACCGGCAACTGCCGGCGGGTCCCGTCGACAATCACAAGTAGCCTTCAGTAAGTATAAAACGCTGCTGAACATGACCATCATCTTCAGCTGAGCTCGTAAACTCCCATTCACACACTCACTAGTACTCACTCTTCGGTGCTGGTCATCGTTGCCACGTTTCTTCAGCTTCTACCACACAATCCGCATCCACATCCACCATATCTTCCAATGGTCCGTATCAAGTTCATCGTCGCCGGTGTCGCCCTCGGTGTAGTTTCAACACTGGCAATTCCCATCCCCTGCGGGTATGATCTTGCCCATGACTTCAGTTTAGTTGTAGTCATATTAAACCATTTTTAAGGAAGCAGCCATCCACCGCTGATTCACCCACTCAACTTCCACACAGGCACACCCCCCCAAATGCACACCGCCCGCAACAGGAGGGTGCTGACCCCGAGCCAAGTGGCACGGGCGCCAACCAACCCTCCGGCAACCTGGGCCCGGACCCTGGCCAGCAGAGCCTCCCGGAACTTACCGGGTTGAACCAGCCCTCGGTCAGCCCCTTCGGACAGACTCACCGACATTTTAACACCATGTTCGGGGACAATCCGCAGTACCCGCCCACGGGCCAACCGACAATCCGCAATGAACGCAGTGTCCGCCAACGGGCCAACCGTAGGGTGAGGTTCTGGGGCTAAATAGCAACGTTGTGCGCGGTGCCGCCAATAGTCATGGTGGTGGACCTGGCGTGCAAACTCGTGGTGATGGTTGGTGTCATGGGCCCACGGCGGGCAAAGGGAATGCTCACAAGTCGGGGGCTACTAAACAGGTGAAGGGGTAAGACAAGTTTCCAATGCTCCAAATGATATGTTACTTGTACCAGTATGTCTGTGCTGCCAACTGTAATATATTGTGATTGGTATGACCTTGTGCATGGTCAATGTGTGGCCTTTTGTGAATACTGATCCGGCATGACTGTTACCTACAAGGTCTGCTATCATAATGTGAAGACTTTTATACCTAGCTTGGCTTCTATTAATACTGATCTGGCTGAGGGAGGCTGAACATGAGCACCAGCATCCAAGACAGTGAGAGAAACGTCCTTCTCAAGTAGTATTGCCATCTGTAGAAGGAATCAGTGAATGCTTTGGAGATATTGTCGGCATTCAGATCGTTTCCTGGATCGACGAGCACATGGGTTATCTGGAGTTAGCCAGGGGCCTTGACCACCTTCTGAAGACTAAAACGGTACCAGGCAACGAAGCTGGAACCTTCAACAATCTTCTACAGCAAAACATGGATGGTATTGTTGCAGCAATCCCCCGTAGTGTTGCTCCGGCTCTGGCTCTGAGCTGATTTTAAGCCAGCCGGTCACTGGCTCAGCTAAGGCTGCGCACCAGCTTGCGGCTATGGCTGTCAAAAATCCAAAGCCACAAGCCACCAGCTAAGCCAGCTTATATATGTATACTAGTATTTTAATTATATTGCATAGTATACTAGTTATAATTATTAATAGATCATTTTTCAGGCTGTGGACTGACTTTTGCACTTTGTTCAGCCCACGAGTGTGTTTGTTTTTGTGCACACTCAGCCTCAGCCACCGAGTTTGAACTCAGCCACCCACCTCAAGACACCACCAACCGCTCGAGAAAGCAGTAACTGCAGGCCCACAAAGTAAGTAACTCATTATCTACAGCTTTATTAATGTACTATATATATATATATGTAGGTAACTTTCGTGTTTAAACACGAGACAATGCGCCTGGCACAGCACCCACCACCACCACCAACACAAACACAAAGGCCAGCACCACCATAACTAAACACCCGCTGTCTCGCTCCAAATGCGAGACAGCAACATCACCTACACCCCCACCGGCTGTCTCACATCAAACGTGAGATGGCCATGTCATTTCTGTCACCCACCACACCACCCCGTCCCTCGTCACACACACCGGCCTTGTCACCCACACCCTTACTGGCTGTCTCGCTTCAAACATGAGACAGCTATGTTGTCACCCACCCCGGCCTCATCCCCACCTGCCATTTCGCATCAAACGTGAGACAGCCACGTCGTCCCCATCACCCACCACACCACCCTGTCCCTCATAACCCACACCAGCCGTGCCACCCACCCCGGCCTTGTCACCACATCAGGAAATCAGGGGGACCCTGGTATATCCAGGCGGAGTTGACAATTGGTCAGCAGACTGCTAACCATCTGTAATGCCATAACTGGCCTTACAATCATATAATCAGTATTTCACTTTCTGAGCTGCAATTACAATATGTATTAATTATTTGAGAACATTCTCATATTGTATCAGGCTTCCAAGTGTTTGGCCTTTGATTATCAATGATTAAAATGAGACAGAAATTATTTCAGAACATATCCACTTTGTATCATGCTTGCAGGAGAATGACCATGTATTACAAGTTGTTATCTTGACAGAGAAATTATTTCAGAAAATTCTCATTTATCACCAGGCTTGCAGGAGATTTCCCATGCATTACAAGTTGTTATCTTGACAGGGAAATTATTACAGAAAATTCTCATTTATTACCAGGCTTGCAAGAGATTTCCCATGCAATACAAGTTGTTATCTTGAAAGGGAATTATTTCAGAAAATTCTCATTTTTTACCAGCCTTGCCATCTGTTACAAGTGGTTATCTTGACAGGAGAATTATTTCATAAATTCTCCATTTTTTACCAGCCTTGCAGGAGATTTGCCATGGCTACAGGGGATTGCAATAAATCTGTAATTAGTTTACTTCAATGCCATTTTTTTCAAGTCTGACAGAAGCTTGGCCATGGATTATTAGCCATGACAATCCAGATGAAATTATTCTGCCAAGATATCATTTCCTGCAGTCACAGTCTTGCAGGACAGCAATGTATTACCATGTCCACACATTTAATTATTTGAGCACATGATCATATCGTATGCAAGAGTTTGGCCATGGGTTACATGCAGTCACAACTGGGCTGCCATTATTTCTGAGATTTGTCACTTTTCACCAGGCTTTCAGGGATTGGGCCATCGGTTACATGCAGTTACAACCACAGTGATAATTATTGTCCCAGATTGTGTAGGTCCTCTATTCAAGATCTTGTAGCTTCTCACTCCCCAATCACAACATCATTGTTTAATACATGATTTTGATTATTTCAGGAAATTATCATTTATTATCAGGTTTGCAGGCCTTCTTTATCTTTGGATTGTTATATAGCTCTAGTTATTTCACAGAATGGTATCAGATCATCATTATCAGTCTCAACCGTGACAGGACTTGATTTAGCCTCAGATTAGTAATCTGAGGTGTGCATGGTCACGAGGTGCAGTGAATAGATCATATAGATAATTCAGAAGAAAAAAGAACATGAGGGCATCGTGCATGAGCATGA
>QLPF01000113.1:0-22414 GCA_003314045.1 Hygrophorus pudorinus
ACTGGTGGCCTGGACTCACAAAATACATTGACTCTTACATCAAAGGTTGCGACACCTGCAACCGATCCAAAATCATTCCCGAACAACCTTGGGGAAAATTACGACCCAACCCTATTCCCACCAAACCATGGCAAGACGTGACCGTAGATCTCGTAGTCAAACTCCCCGAAAGCAAGGGATACGATTCGATCATGGTAGCCGTCGACAGACATGGAAAGAGAGCACATTTCATCCCTACCAATGAAGAACTTTCATCCATTGGAAGCGCTAACCTCTACCTAGACAACATCTGGAAACACCATGGATTACCCGAAACTATCACTTCAGATCGAGGACCACAATTCGCCTCGAATCTGATGAAAGAACTTAACAAACGACTTGGCATCAAAACCAAGTTATCTACCGCATACCACCCACAAACAGACGGACAGACCGAACGAGTCAATCAAGAACTCGAACAATACCTTCGAATGTTCGTCAATCACCGACAAGACGATTGGGCCGATTGGTTACCAATGGCCGAATTCGCCTACAACAACAAAATTCATACCTCTATGCAACAAACCCCATTCTTCATAGAAACTAGACAACATCCTCGAATGGGTTTCAAACCACTTAGGGAATACAAGTCAGAAGAAGTGAAAGAATACGCAGAGAGGATGAAGAAAATACACGAAGAAGCATCAAGTGCATTGGTCAAGGCAGCTGATGAAATGAAGAAGTATGCAGATAGGCGTAGAAAGGAGGCAATGGAGTACAAAGAAGGAGATTTAGTATGGTTAGAGGCAAGCAACATCGATCAGAACAGACTGTCCAAAAAGCTAGCTGACAAACGACTCGGGCCATACAAAATTACCAAGAAAATCAACCCGAACGCTTACAAACTTGATTTACCTAGACACTTCAAAATCACCAACAGTTTCAACACATCAAAATTACGACCATATCATCCCCCTACAATTCCAAACCAACAATGACAACCGCAGAGTCCGATAGAAGTAGAAGGAGAAGAAGAGTACGAGGTAGAAGAAATCATCAACTCAAAGATTCATTGAGGAAAACTCCAATACCTCGTCAAATGGAAAGGCTACACCACGGAACACAATACATGGGAACCCGAGACGAACCTACGAAAAGCGAAGAAAAAGATCGATGAGTACCATCGCAAACATTCCAATGCTCCTCACCACATCAATTCCACCGCGTTTAAAGAAATTCCTTTCAGACCGCTTGAGACCTTAACTGATCTCCAAGCTACAATTGATGAAGCCAGAAGAACAAAAAATATCCCTACAGAACCCCCTAGAATCTTTCTACCAACATCTACCGACGCCTCACCAAAATTCATAAACCACAAAAAAACGAAGCATCGCGAAAAACGGAATTCCGATGACGTCACCACAGACATGACCGTAAATATTGAACCATCTCGTATGGCAAGCATATACAATGGATCGAAAACGTTTTTGAGGAGTCCAAACCACCTACCGCACAAGATTAAATATCTTTGGCTATACGAACTCGGTTCTGTTCAAGCAATCCCATCTTACTGTCGACATCCCCAGATTCTGAAGGAATGTACACATATCCTATCTACTGCGTCTCTAAACTCCGAAATCCCATTACATTATTCACCGCCAAACAACTCCACAAGGCCAAAATTGTCCCATATCCTCACGAAACACATCCGTCGATAATTGCCAATTACGAACTCGACAAAATGATCCAAATACAACCTCGTGTGGACACGAGTCTTGAAGAGGGGGTGATGTCATGATACGTCAATTCCTTTATCTTTTCCTTTACCTTTCATCTATATTCCTCCATTACATGCATTCGGATTACTCATATACACTTACTATTATCTGATGCTTACTCATTGTTTCATATGTCATCCTGACGGCTTACTCATCGTTCCAACGGTTTACTCATACATAGTTACATCATCCCAACGGGATGCACGGACCAGGGCTTACGCGTCCTTATTCCACAACATTCCATACCATTCTTTGTATTAGTCATACAAACCTATAAAAGCACCAGAGTTTGACTGGAAACCCCAGCTCGAATCTCTTGGGATTACCGCTAAAGCGCATACCCTTCAGTCTTCAGAACTCACTACCACTCTTGCCTCTCACCTTATACATCATCCTCGGTTCTTACGAACCAACTCTTACACAAACTACACAACTCTTACACAAACTACACAACTCTTACTATTTGTAGGGACACTATTAGCGTCGCCCTAACACTGATCCCTTTGTGCATCACAAGATCCCTGTCCATGTCGAGATACGAGCTCTGTCTTACCCTCTTGCCAAGATTTATCCAATACTGACACATAATATCATACAGCACGATTACCATCTTTATCCCACTGAGCCGGGCGAAGGTCTGGCAAAGACTATAGTCTATGTTCATTTGCCTACCGAATAGGTTGTGAGCAATTAATCATGCCTCGGCATTACAACAGTGGGCTGATATTTACCTCTCATCCTTCTGGAAGTCTACTACACTGTGAGGGACCCAGCAACCATGCCGAGCACATGCCGACACGCCAATGCCGGTAGACTCTAGGTTTTATCGGTTCAGGTCACCTGTCTTTGGCCGCTTGGTGTTGATTGCAACTCGATTTATCCTTGATTTCCTTTGCTATTTTCAAGTGGGCATGATATCTTTGCCGTCCGACCAGAAAGGCTGTTCCATCTGAGAGGAAGACATCATCATGAGGCTTTTTGCTCTTCAACTTGTTCATTTCAAAGTTGCTGTCAAGTGTCATTGTTCTACTGTATAGCCATGTATTTTTGTCATCCTGCCAGTTATCGGGGATGTTTATGCCGGGTTGAGGACATGTCGGGCAGAACAGTGCCAGAGCCCTGTCGGTCTCTTCGGCACTCTCATGACCGAAACCATGCTATTTCCGATACTTCAGGTCTCTCCATTGTCAGGAAACTCTCATGAGCTCCTGATATTGATCCTGAACCCAGATATTTGTATGACCAAGACATCTGGACCAAAACATGATGTTGAACACATACCTTGATGGAATCCAGAAAGGCATTGGAGGTGATTCTTCTCAGCTTCCAGTAGAAGTTGACAGCCACGGTTTTGCATTCCAGATTATCAATACAGAAGTTGTCCAGCACTTGGAATGTGAATGCAGTTTTAATCTGTTTGAAGCTGGCTGGAAAGAGGCCCATGGACTCTTGTCAGAAGCATGGCCAGGACACCTACACCATCTGACTGGCAGATGGTGAATCCCAGAACGATCCACAATGCACAGCATGGTGACAGCCTGTTCAGAGGTTGCCAAAATGTTGACAGTATCACTGAATGCCCTCAAGGAGTGTGGTGCCTGTACTGGCTCATCACCATCCTCCCAATCTGAGTCTTCGTCATGATCAACATCCATATCATCAAAGTCCTCCAGAGGATTGAGCTCAGCTTCAATTGCACAGGGAGCTCCACCATGACCCCACTCCCACTTCAGCAAGCCAGGCAGGCTTGAAGAATTCACCTGTCCATTGATCAACATAATGAAATGGGTGTTTGGCATGAGAGGCTCAACAGCAGGCTCTGCATTCTACAGGGCGACCCATACAATCCAGACACCTCCAGAGAGCATTATCCATGTGACAACTCTGACAGGCATCAGTCTCTGGTGGTGCGGAGAGTGAGATCAACTCATGAAGATAAGTTGACCTCTTGGGCAACCATTCCCTAAGGATATCATTCTGAGTCTAAATAAAATGGTTTCATGAGTCACCTTGAGTTCAAAGAGCACAGAAAATGAGTAGACTCACTGAAGACTTGGGCAACTTCAAGGGTTCCATTGGAATGGGTTCCCAAGTTGCATGAATGCTCCTACTGTCAGTGGAAGCTGAAGGAGTATTTGATGTGGCAATATGAGCAAGTTTTGGAGAATGTACAGAAACCTGTCTAGTTGATACACCCCTACTAGTAATTTTATCAACCCATGTTACCCTTTGCACAGTGTTGATGGCCTTTCTCTTGTGGTGTTTCACCATGATGGTGGATGGAGCAGAGGTATTGGATTACTCGGATGCCTTTCTATTATGACTAAATATACCTTTGCACACCTAAATTGGCACAGCAGGCCGAGTGGAGGCCATTCCACAGTCTAATTAAGGAAATTGCATGGCGATAATACAAGAGGAAGGCCCATCATGGAAATTCCTCGGCATAGAATTTCTCACCGGCTGTCCACTTTTGGATAGAGACCCGCTGCTCATAATGTGTTGCCATTGATATTTAGTTTGAAGGCACCTGTAGCTGGTACCGCCAAATTTTACGAATTTTCACACTCACTTCCAGAAAGAAAAAACTCATCCAGTCATGCCTTCCACCGTGTTCACCAAGGACCAAGTGATGGTTATTAAAGGCTTCATGGTCGAGTTCCAGAAAGCTTCTAAGTCCAACAAGCACAACATCATAAAAAAAGCTGCCCATGCAGTACTGCGGAAAATCCGAACTTGACAGAGCTGCAAAGGAAAGAGGTTTGGAAGGTGAGTAATAGATTGGTTACTCAGCAGACTCTGTCACTGATCATACTACTCAGAGAGTAAAGACATGGATGTACAATAATGGATGACAGGGAAAGGAAAAGAAGTTGGTGAAGATGCGGAAATTTTCATACCAACATGTGGTGGCCTACGAGTGAAAGGAGCAGCTAGAGGAGGAGGTCAGAAAACTTTCGGGATCCATTCCTGGGACATCAAGGTATTTTGCCAAGTATCAAGCAGGCCTGAAGATGCTGTGTGATTCGCTAACACAAGCTGAATTCTGGAAATGTGAGGATACCACTTGGGAATGGAATGAGAAGATGCTGCCGAAAGAGATTCAGGCTGCATAAGTTTTCAGACACCCAGGTCACATATATAACTAAACAAACATGAACTTGTATAGGGCTGCTGAGAAGTGCGGCTGAAAATACATGAAGGAGTTCTCAACCCAGATGCACCAAGAGCTCGGCATGAAGATCCTCGTGCTGAGTGCCCATGTGGACACCTCAGGCACTGTCTCATTCGCATCATGAGTATCACTATATGTAGGATATCACTGAGATAGCTAACAGGCATACCAGTCATGAATTTTAAGACAATCCCGACCACCAAGCCTTTGCTGAGGCCTATCCAAAGTGGGAGACGGAGGCCGGCCTGATGAGGCACTGGACAAGATATGCCTAGTCATATTTCAATAAGTTCCATCAGTCGGTTAGGCTTGTGCAGAAGGTAACATCTTGATAATGACAGATGAAGACTATGCCGGCGGGGACTCGGGAGATGAATCCAATGATGCCCGACCGATGAGGAAACGTCGGGAACAGATTGTCTTGCAGTCTGATAGGCATAGTGCCCCTCGGCTGCCCCACTTGGACAGGGAGAACATGCCAAGTTTAACCTGGCAGAAGGACTTTATTCGGGTGTATCTCACATCTCACTATAGTGAGTTTGAACACGATGTCCGAACCCGATTATCTCAAGGTTGTTCCATCTACAGGGTTTGGTTCTGGGAATGCAAAGGCAACAGTGCCCTGGGTGGCGATAACTGATGACATCCACTCCCTGATTAACAAGGAATACCTGCCTGAGGATGTGAAGCTTGGAGAGCCATCCAAGATGGTTGGCCAATATGTTAGGAGAGTGATTGATCATAGAGGAAGCTTGTGAAGAAAGTGCCATTCCAGTTCAGCGGATTCCAGGCAAAGGACCTTGAGAAGGGAAATAGAAAGCCTCATCGATCAACAGCAGAAGCCGGATTGTCAAAGGTTGAGAAGAAGAAGGGGAAACAGAAAGCACTGTCAGAGGAAGAGACGACCAATCAGGAGGAAAGTGACACCACTCCGCCATCAAACACCAAACCAAAGCTGAAGAAGAAATCAGCAGGCACAGTGAGAATCAAACTGGTACCAACACTGATACCAACACCAACACCGGTGCCGATGCCAACCAAGAGGAAGAAGGGAAAACAAAGAGTGGTACCAGAGGAGAATATTAGTGATGAGGAGGGCAGTGATAGTAGTGTGCCGCAATTTACCCCCAAGCGGAAGCTCAACAGAAAGCTGCCACAACGAGCGACACCAAAACCAACACCAACACCCATACCAACACCCATACCAACACCCATACCGACGCAGCTGTTGCTGAAAAAGGCAAGTGTCAACCAGAACCGGAAAGTAGTTTGGCCTGGGAAAGAGTCTGCAGGCATTGGGAACTTCAGCATAGGAGAGGATGTGAAGGGGAAGGGAAAGGTGACATTCAGCCAGGACATATCATCAGATGATAGAATGCAGGATACCATGTCGTCTTATGATGACAATCAGTCAGAAGATGATGAAGAACACAACTTTTCCATTGTCGGCGGTCCAGTGTCCGAGCTCCAATGTGAAGTATGTATTATGGGATAGTTTGTGATAAAAGATCTTGCTAATCATCCTACTGTAGAAACCTTTTGTGATAGGTCCTCATCCTGCATACTGGAATTGTCCCGGCTCAGGCAGTGAATAGATTTGATTTCCTTCAGACACTGGTCCAACGTCGTGGTGGGAAGACTTGATTGAAAGATTGGAGAAATATGAGGTCGGTCAAGCCATCTCAGGCTACCCAGCTCATGCCAATGTTAACTATGTATTCCATGTAGCCTGAGGGAACACAAATCTGCAAGCTGATGGCAAACCAACCCCAGTGGCTGTCATGGGAGTATGCCTAGTTGTTGGTGCCAGATTCATTTGATGGCAGTGATCTTTCAAGGTTCACCAATACAATCGACTGGTTTCTCTTGGCTCCTCACCTCTTGGGCAACTGCCGGGCATCATTCGGCTATGATGTTGTCCAGCTGTGGACTCTCAGCATCGGCTTGATATACCGAGACTTGTCTGAACACTTCAAACTGGAAAAAAACTATCATGAAGCATTTGATCGGTGGATGACATGGCCAGGTGACAGGTCAGATGCCTTCAAGACCCTCATAGATACCACTTGTGATGTGTTGGACAAGGAGAATTTACAGCGCAAGAAGCAAGCAGAAGAAGGGAAAGCTATCATTGGTCCAGGTTTGTTGGTTATTCAAAAGCCAAGTCTGATGTTGACAGTCAGCATGGCAGATAGACAGAAAATGCACATGCCCACATCAAAGCCAAGGCCAAAACCAAAGCCAAGGATGAAGTCAACCATTGACATTACCAACCGCAATCAGGTGGGACCAGGCATGGTGAGAAAAGGGATAGCAGTGGCATGGAATGAGTCTATGCCGATCTTGATAACAGAGGCCAAGTTGCAGGACGGCATCATTACTCCCCCACTCTGTGACAAGGCCCCAAGCGAGGCAACCACCAATACATCCTATTTGTCTCAGATCTCAATCGTCCCTGCCCTTGTGGATCTTCAAAGAGCTTTACAAGTCTACCGGGTACTTTTGTCACAATTTCTATTCTCAAACAACCGCAGTGCTAATGGCCATTCCACACAGCTGTCAGTCGTCACAAGAGTCTTGTGCCTGAAGCACAAGCCAAGATGGCTAACTTGGTCATATGCTGAGCACTGCCCACCTGTGAAGATGTTTGAAGACCTTGACACCTGGACAAAGATTATCTGCTGGTTCCTATTGACACCCCATCTGACCGATGATCATAAGGCAGTGATGAATCATCCCTTGAGATCACTGGACAGGTCGACGGAAAGAGCTGTGGACCTCCTGCATTTGATATCAGATGTCAGCACCATCAGACACATCGCAAGGAAGAGACGACTTACTGCAGTAACCTTTCCATCATTTCCCTCCCATTGGGAGGGAAGTCCAATTCGCCCTATGAATACATTCAGCTATTGAAGGAGACGCTCAAAAAACACAACGAAATGGCTCACCAGACTGAACCAACAGAAATCATTTATTTCCCCCTCAGTTGGGATTCCTGGCCTTCAAACTGGCCGAGATCTCCAACAGCCAATCCGGGATGTTCTGACACCTCATTAGCACATATTTGCATTTGCATGAGAAAGCTCATACCTCATGAGCCTGTTGGAACCAAGCTGGTGACATGTCAACACATCTAGACAGCCGTGCCACACACTCATTGGCGGGTTTGTAAAAAGCCAACAACTTCCTCCAAGATGCCGAAACAGTCTTCAATCAGTACTTCTCCAACATCCAGCCTAGATATCATGTTTACCTTGCCTGACTCGTCATGGATCTTGTGTTGACCCTTTCATTCGCCCAATGAGAATCTGGACCCTGAGAGGCCGAACCATGTTGCTCAATTGTCAGCTCAGCTACCATTGGCTCAGTCATTATTGGCATCCTGTACTGACCGGTGCACATCTGAGGATGGAGTTGGGCCTTGGGACTATCATCCACTCCATTTTGCCCTATGGATCAACACGAGCACGACCGACTGCTTTGTGAAGTCCATCGAAAATATATTCTGCCTAGCAACAGGCATTATGCCCCTAATATTGCTCAACCCTAGGCAATATGGGAAGGATAATTTTGGCAGGGACACCCTGATGACAGTAAGAGATATTCCTTGTCATTGTTTATTTTGTCCTAGCGCTGATTTTCTCTTCAGTTTTCACAGTTGACAGGGAACAACAAGCCTCTCTTCCTCCAGAGGGTTGAAAAGGAGCTGTGGGCATCGTTCCTGGCCATTGCGTCTGGGAGACCCCAGAAGGAAACAATGTCCCAGTTCTTGCGAACTCATACCACGCTCGAACAAGAATTCCCGGTAACGAGCCAAGGATTACATTGGTTTGTTCAAGGTGATTGGTACATATTTTCCATGTGCTCAATACTCAAAAATCACTTCATTTGCAGGCCCATCTACAAGCCACATCGACACAGTGGGGCCTGGCCTATTGACGGCCAATCCGTGCTTACAAGATGGATCCGCCGTTTCCCAAAATGAAGAAGCGGAGTTCCCTGACAACCAACAGGCCGTCGATAAAGGGAAAGGGAAAGCTCACCCAAGCACAGCGAACCACAGGAACAGCCACCAGGATGCCAGCACGTTATTCGATGATGACCCCCCGGAGACCATCAACAATCTGGGTCCATCAAGCAGTACAAGGTGTTTGCCCCCCTCATCTCCCACACCTGCATCCGTGCGACACTCTCCTGTGCCTTCATCTGTGTGACACTCCCCCATGCCTTCTCTGCAGTCATCTGCCAGGCCTCCTTTTCCTCTCACGCCGATTCCTTCCTGTCCGGCCACAGACGATGGAACTCCACGCCTTCCTGCTGTCCAACCTCAGGAACTAAGGGCCAAAAGGCACAAGAAGCAGACCCCTGCTGAAACAAAAACAAAGCTGAGGCCCGCAGTGCGCTCCAATCCCCATGCCCAGAAGGGGAAGGTGAAAGTGAACCCTGCAAGCGGTGTTTACATTGACTTGATGGGTGATGTAAGTACTGGTTCCAAGAGCCGATAACGCAAGTGGCGGAAGATGTCTGGCACCCTCTTGTACGTGCTTCACACAGATGGAAGGCCTGGGAGATCTATAATGTCCCCCACTCTCCCATGAAAGCGTTAAGGATGTCTATGAATCCCGGCACCGCGCGCGACCCAAGTTTCTGGGTGAGTTGGGCTCCAGTCTAATGAATGTCATGATGGGCTTGGGAGATTGGGATGTCGACAAAGATTCACATTATACTCTACTAGTAGTACATAGCCGAATGAATGGCATATTTTGGAGTGAGAATGATGAATACTTCCTATCCAATGCCTGGGTATAATATGTGTTGCTCGACCGAATTCCATTGCACCTACTGCTGCCGAATCTTGGCTTCTGAGGCATGCAATGTCTGAGCTTTCACTGGCAATCATGACTTGGACAGGCGCCGTATTGGGAAGTCTCAGAGTTTCGGACATTGAACTCAGTCTGGCACTGGTTTCAACTTGAATTTGAAGAGCCACTACTTATATGACTACTAAGCCTTATCATCCACTATGCTACACCACTTCGCAGCACGTTCACCACAGCTGTTGAGCAGAGACCTTCGTCACAGCCCACATCTTCAAAGGGTGTTCGTCACAGCTGTTGAGGTGACCATACTCTTCTTCAAGGTCGAGGAGTTGAAGAGCCACTACTTATATGACTACTAAGCCTTTTCATCTACTATGCTACACCACCTCACAGCGCGTTCACCACAGCTGTTGAGCAGAGAGAGGCCTTTCGTCACAGCACACATCTTCAAAGGCTTCGCAAGGCGTTGGTCATAGCTGTTGAGGCGACCATACTATTCTTGAAGTTTGAGTCATCGACAAGGTGGCCCGCTGTCACATCGGCTATTTGGTAGGTTCCATGGCTTCGCAGCACGTTCACCGCCGCTGTTGAGCCAAGAGTTATCGTCATCGCCCATGGACTTAGTTCTTGGAATCTCTGCTCCGTCAGATTTCAGAAGATGGGAGAGGGAGCTGAGGACGAATGTGGGACGGCGATGAGATAGCACCATTAGAATGACAGAATCTCAAACAAAATTGGTGCTGCTGCCCAGAAGCACTGTCCATAACCACTGTCGGTTGTTCAAAAACACATGAAACCTCAGTATGTCATCCTGTCCTGCCTGCTTGGATGTTATTTTGGAGACTGAATTTATTCCATGACCTTATCGCAGATGCTCCGTCTCTGCCCCCAGCCACAGGCATCTCGCTGCCCATTCCCTTCGGCGGCAACATTCAACGCAATCAACAGCTACATGTAGTGATGTTCTCTAAATTTGTATGCTACAAGAACGGGTATGTTATCGTTCATGTGCCATGTTAGTTATATTAACAACCATGTCAGCCATCCCAAATGCTTGGAATGAACAACGTGTATCATCACTGCCGCTGGACGATATCAATCACAGGACTTGGACACACACACAGGTTCGCAGCGTGTTTGTTGCAGCTTGTTGAGTCGACAGTTGTAATTCGGGTCTTTGACTAGGTGGCACGTTGTATGGCATCACGTTGGGTCGGAGGTACTGGCTTGGACTGGCCTGGGTATAGCTATAATGTAACCAGAACCATGTACAATTTTGACTCTGAGTATATTATGTCCATCTTCCCTAGCAACAACAAGTCCATCCTGCTGGCAGCTGCAGACCAGATGCTTGTCACCATTGTGCACCTGGCTATGTTGGCCTGAGCTTACCATCCTGATTGATAGGCCTCATAGGATAGCTCTTACAAATATATTCAATCTGGATTTATCTGGAAGACTCCATCAAGGCTACCAATGTATTTATTGGCAGCCATAACTGATAGAGCTTGTACAAGCTTTATCAACATGGATCTTCAGGCCCACATCTAAAAATATGAGCTTTCTTAGCAATTGGTAGCAATACTTCAGGAAGTTATAGAAATTTGTAAACCCTACCGATGTATGTATAGCTTTACCACATGATCTGCAAGAAATATATATATTGCTTATATTGAATGCATTTTAAGGAAATATAAAGCTTTCTCATTTCTCTTCCAATTTAGTGATGTAATGGCTGAGATCATGTGAAGATCAGTATGTATGAAGGTGATCAGTGACTGAGAGGGATTCACATGGATTTCGGTATGCCTCTACTAAACAGCGAGAAATGTGTTCGCAGTCGGTCATTAGATCGACAGAGAGGGACAGAGGTGGGACAATTGGTGTGATGGAGATAGATTGCATCGAGTTCCCTGTTCTCTCCATAGCTTCCGAGTGGTGCTGCTGTAATTGGTGTTTGAATAGATCAACCAGATATTGTGAGACCGTGTCTGTGAATGTGAGGACTTGAGATGGATCCATGGGTTTGCTTAAGTAATTTCAGATATGGAGGTGTGGTCCAATTGGTGGTCAACAAACTGGGAATGAGAACCAGAAGTGAAGGTCAGAGGAATATTGGCATGGCCAACTTTATTAGCAAATGGAAGATTTGCCAGGCCAATCTCCCACCGAAGAAGTGGGGTATCGGCCGATCCATCTTCAATGGGAAAATGCAATGTTGGCCCACTCATCTCTAGTGAGAAAGTCACATATCGGCCCACCCATCTCTAATGAGAAGGTCACATATCAGCCGATCCATCTCCAATGGGATAATGCAATGTCGGCCGACCCATCATTGACAGGAAACTGAAATATCTGCTGATCCATCTCCAATGAGAAAACTCAATGTCGACCAACCCATCTCTAATGAGAAAGTAACATATCAGCCAATCCATCTCCAATGGGATAATGCAATGTCGGCCAACCCATTGTTAACGAGAAAGTAACATATCGGCTGATCCATCTCCAATGGGATAATGCAATGTCGGCCAACCCATCATCCATTAGAACCTCTCATCGTCCTCATCGGCTGACTCATCATTTATGACTACAATACTTTCCTCGGCTAACCCATCTTTCATGACGACAATACTATTGTCGGCCGGTCCATCATTTACAACTACAATAATCATGTCGGCCGATTCATCTTTAACAACTACAATACTAATGTCAGTGGATCCATCTTTTACCACCACAATACTAATGTCAGCCGACGTCCGCTGCCCCATCTCTAACATGATTTTGTCACCGTCTGCTCCCCCATCTTAGATGGACTAAGCCGCTGGAAGGGCTGCCTTATGATCTTCTCTGGAAGCCTCATACAGAGAGTGACCAAGTTCATGTCCATGGTGAACTTTATACATCCTCCGCATTCCAAAAAGCCCACAGCCAGCTTCAAGAACTTTCAGGAGAGCCTGGTTGCAAGTTACCTCGAGTGATTACTGCCTTGATGTTCTGGTCAGATGGGACCCACCTCACATCCTTTGGAAACACCAAATTGGGGCCTTGCTACCTTTTCTTTGGGAACGAGTCTAAGTATCGGTGATGTAAGCCATCAAATAATCTATACAATCATGTTGCATATTTCCAGAGTGTAAGATCTTGCTTGATGTTCCTGATGTATTGGTAGCTAATTTAGTCCTCAGATTCTGGATTCATTCAAAGATTTTGCTGTAGAACATGTTGGTGGAAAGGGCCTGAGGGATGTAATCATGGCACACTGCCACTGCGAGGCATTTCATGCACAGTGGCAAGTTTTACTTGATGACGACTTCATTGAGGCCCACAAGCATGGTATCATGATGCAATGCTGCAATGGGATCCTTCAGCGATTTTATCCAAGAATATTTACACACTCTGCGAATTATCCTGAAAAGTAAGCCGGGCCCATTTCTTTCCATTGTACATTACTGAACTTCTTCAAGAGTCCTCCTAGCGTCAATTCATAATCGCGGTAACTGTCCCTATCTGCAATGTCTCATTCCTATGTTGTGTATGCAGAATATGGGAATGAAACTCGATATGAAGCAACAATGTTCTCTCACTTGGGTTGATAATGATGACAGGAAACACAGAGTCAAATTAGCAGAACAGATCATCTATGACAAAAATTTTGCAGTGAACACTGAGGCGGTGGAGGATCTCCTAAAGAAGGAATCTTGGGTTCCGACATCTGTAGGTATTGGATATCTACCCGCTCAATCCACTAACAGGAACTTTTCAGAATGCTTTCTCCACATGGCTGGGCCCACTGGCTTTCGATCTATTTCCAATGTTGACGGTGGACCTCATGCACAAATTCAAGCTGGGTGTTTGGAAGGCACTATATACCCATCTGATTCGCATTCTTGATGCTGCTGATGCTGCCTCAATCAATGACATGGACCATCGGTGCGCATTATTATGTCAATTGATTCTGAGCACGCACAGCTGAGGCTCAAACGTCAGATATCGGCAAGTTCCAACATTCGGTCGGGACATTATCAGGAATTTTGCAGCGAATTCATCAGAAATGAAGAAGATGGCTGCACAAGATTATGAAGATCTCCTCCAGGTACACCATCTTGTCCAGTGTGTCTCGACCTTTTCTGACGAGGAATAATAAGTGTGCTATCCCTGCTTTTGACAGGCTTCCCTCAGAACCATATAACCATGCTATTATGAAGCTCCTCTTTACTTGCGCTCATTGGCATGGACTAGCGAAACTTCGAATGCACACCGACCATACCTTGAAGATCTTTAAAGAAACCACCATTTTACTTGGACAGCAAATGTGCGACTTTGTTGGCAAGACTTGTCCTGCCTTTAATACATGCAAACTCAAACATGAAACTGATGCTCGCAACCGTCGACGATTAAAAAACCCAACAAGGCCAGATGCCTCTGCATCAATCTCCACAACTCGCCAACGGAAAACATTCAATATACAGACATATAAATACCACTCACTTGGTGATTACCCAGACACGATTGAAAAATATGGAACATGCGACTCCTATACCACAGAGCTAGTGAGTGATCATTTGCTATCCACACAACTTCAAGATTGACTGGGGCTTAGGGTGAACTGGAACACTGTACATCAAAGGCCAGGTATTCTCGAACAGATCGCAGACAGTTTGTGAAGCAGATGATGCAAATAGAGCATTGTCAAGCACACATCCATCAAATCCATACCTGAAATGAGGGACATCACCTGCCTCCAAAGGAGAAATTTTCTATCAGTCCAAATGTTCATCACTCCATTGGCATGACCCAAAATGAACCAGAACATATTGGTTTATTTGTTCAAAGGCATGCAGGCAACCCAGCAATCAAGGTAAGTCAGCCATGATGATAGTTGCACAACCATACTAATTTTGTTATGATAGGACTTCATACCGAAATTAAAACAACATTTGTTGCCTTGGATCCGATCTCTTATTATTGCGGACAGTGCAGGATCGGCCGATGTCGGTGTACAGTCAGCCACAGATACCAGCAAAGCTTGGCAAGGTGTACTGTTCAAACAGGATCGCATGTATAAGCACAAAATCATGCGGGTGAATTACACCACCTACGATGTCCGGCGTGCAGAAGACGTCATACGTGTTAATACATCACATTGCGAAATTATGGTTCTCAATCCCAAAGTGTCCTTCTCGCTCTCAGAGCACCCTTATTGGTACGCACGGGTTCTAGGCATATTTCATGCCAATGTTGTTTATATTGGTGATGGTGCGACCACCTATCACCCAAGAAGACTGGAGTTTCTCTGGGTCAGATGGTACTATATGGACAAACCTTGCAAAGGGTGGACTACAGGGTCTCTCAACCGTATATGTTTCCCTCCAACAGCTCGAGAAGACTCATTTGGTTTTCTCGATCCCACTGATGTGTTACGAGGCTGTCATATTGTCCCTGCTTTTTCTCAAGGGCCCATTCACTCTGATGGTATAGGCCTCTCACATTGTGCTTGAGACTCGAAGGACTGGTGAGCTTATTATGTTATGCGGTGTGTATTATAAAGTTTGGGCAGAATGTTTGTTAATTTGCCAATCACTCAGATTCTTGGATAGGGATATGATGATGCGTTATCATTGGGGTCTTGGAGTGGGCCACACATACGTCTATCGAACAACAGCATTGCCTACCGCCACAGAGAGTCACAATAAGGTTGAGGAAGAAATTCACGATAACGATGAACTGGGTGAGCCCGATGGAATTGACAGAAGGGGACAGTCCCCCGGTCGGAGTGATAGCAAGTCAAGCTATGAAGATTGGGATGACAGCGAAGTGAGCGATTCTGAGGACACGGATGATAGATATGGAATGAGTGATGACGGCGAACTAGATGCCATGGAGGATATGTATCCTTTTGGACTCCAGTAAAAAAACAATAATTTATACAGATCACATTGCCTAGATCATTCAAACAACAACAGCAACCTAGATGCTATGAAGGATATGTATCCTTTCAGACTCGAGTAAATATATATATATATATAAGCAGATCACATCGCCCAGATCATCAATATCTACATCATAAAGGTGCCCAACCACAATGCCAACTCACCGCACAACCATGGCCTCTGATGGGAACACGCCTCCTGCATCTGTTTTAGGGCGTCACAAACACAGCAATGCCCTCCAACTTGGACCTAGGAAAAAAGCGCAAGTTCTATACATTTATGATGTTGCCTGAACTGACTTCAACTACAGTTGTGTGACTGATCCGCTTGTCCATCATGGCTGACATTTTGGCCGCACTATTCATGTGTTGTGCAGCGTTTATGCCTTGCTGACCAATGGGCTTCTCCGAGAAGTAGAACTCGCCGGCCAGAATGATGAGTTGTTTACTGCCAAGTAAGTTTCGTTGTATGGTGGCCAACATACCTATTGACAGCAATATCTTCAGGGAGCGTAGGGAGCATCATGTATACAAACAACTTCTCCAGACAATACCAGGCCTAGAGGAATGGCTTGTACAAGGTTCTGAGGAGGATACCGTGCACATCGCCGAATTAGTATGTTGATTCCTTATTACAGCACTATCACGATCTGAGGGAATTTTGGATTCATAGATTCAAAAGGGTGCTTCTAGTGCAAGGTCTGATGACACGAAAAGCTTGAAGAGTGTCATTTTAGACTGGATCACTCCTCAAGGCCAGGTACTCAATTCCCCACTGTCTCGTAATGTCAAGACAGATCGTGGATTCCATCATGATCATACTGGGGCATTGCTGTGTCTGGCTGGATTGGATTGGATGAATAACAAGTAAGCCTTTATGCTTCAAAAATGGACTCATTTTGACAGAATCTAGGACAAAGGAAAAGCTCTGTAGTGGGGAGTTGATGGTTTCAGGCGATCAGTGGCCCACCTTTCTGTATCATGGGGACAACTATGACCTGGAAGATCCATGGAACGGTCTTTTTTGCAGCACTATACTTATTTCGGTGAATTCTGTCTTTATTTAATTATCTGAAATGCTGATCACATTCCAGGCATTTAAACATATATTTATATCTCCAAGCTCTGTTGACAAAGAGCCCAAAGCGACTTATTCAGGTAATGCTCGTATTCACGGGATGATGCGTGTGACGCTGGCTTCAATCACTTACATTGCTACTCAGGTAAATATTTGGTGGCTTAAATCCCCTGGACTAATCAAACATTTTTGCCTCAGTCCGTTTTGCATTGAGCTCTTCGCCAGTGTTTTCGAGAACGGATACAGCCACAGACTCGGAGCGCTTTTACAATTCTATTTTGGGTTTGTTTGATGATGTTGAGGAACAAGAAGAAGTGAACGATCTTGTCGTATGGTGGAACCGGTAAGGAATGATCTGCTTTCTTTAATGAGCCCAGCTGAATCTCTAAACTTAGACAAATCTTCCCTAGTTACTCTTCAGCACAACGTCCCACCTGCAAGAATAGTGCCCTGGCCAGAATCAAGGAAAAACACGCAGCAGCGAAAGCAGCTGAGAACAGCAGCAGCCAGCCATGATAAAATAATGTTTGGCATTACATATATGTATATAAATATAATCAATTTTGCAGTTGAAGATTGAGACTTCATGTTGAGATTTACCAATATTGGGGTCCTGCTCAAGGGAATATCTTTCTGAGAGCCGTAGCCATAAATATCATTCTGGTTGTTCTGGCAGTTTCTGCAAACATCATCTTGAATTATAATACCAGTTGCACCAGTCCTACCAATCAATATTGGGGTCCTGCCCAAGGGAATATCTTTCTGAGAGCTGTGGCCATAAATATCATTCTGGTTGCTCTAGCAGTTTCCACCAACCATAGCTAGTATTTTAAGAACATTTATTAATTGCACAAAGCTATCACCATGACATTGTACTGATATGGCAAGGCAACACTGGCAAATCTGAAGACAACTGCCAATGCCACCTAGCATTATAAAGCCAGATAAATATGTTGGTTTTGTGTCAGATATCATCACCCAGACATAAATTAACAATATGTATCGCTTTGTGTAAGCTTGTGATTTCTACCAACCAAGCCTACATATATCTGGCCTTAAAAGGGGATGTGTAAGAATGATAGATATTATAGATATTTAATGTCTTTTAAGGCCAGAAAAGGCTTTGTCATATCATCCTCAATTCTGTGATGCAAGCTCCGAGTTTGACAGTAGCAACGTTCTTGATTTTGGTGAGCGTGTTGAAAAAGCCTTCGCCACACTTGGGCTGTATGTGTCAGAAAATGTTATTTTAAAGGTGAAACTTATATCCAAGTTAGCTCACAAGGATCTCTGGGTGGAGATGTTTCAGAGGGCTGGGTTATCAAAGGAAGCGGCAGGTCTTGTCTCAGTTATCTTGGACATGTAGTACTATAGCATTACTACACACTCAATCAAAGGGAAGCACGGTGTTGCACAATTTACAGATCATATTATTAGAGTGAGCGTGAATTAGTTGTTACATTTTTGAGAGGGAGTACATGCATGCAAGATAACTACCAAGAAAAACTCTTTGCTCACCCGGTCACATCTGACAACCCTCTGCAATTGACCCATAGTACCCATACACTGTTGCGGTATCCTGACACACTCCTTCCAAGTCCTGGTGCAAACAGTCAGCATCGAACGTTCATACAAGGTGGCAGTTATCACATTGGACCCAGACAGTTGAGGCCACATACCACACATCACAGGGAACACCAACACAGGAGTTCCACTCCAAAAGCAGTCGGCCAACCATGCTGTCAAGGCATTTGCGTGCAGCAGTGTTGCTCATGCTGTAGTTGCTGGGGGCAGCTCAGAGCTCAAAGGTGAGGGGGGTCATTGTGGCCGGCCGAAGTTCTAAAAGACTCTGAACTACTATATCCATACACATAAGTCATCAGAAAGACATTGGATGTCATGATACGTAAATTCCTTTACCTTTGCCTCTATATTTTCTCTATATTCCTTCACCATATGCATCCAGATTACTCATACACAATTACAATCATCCAATGCTTACTCATTGCTTCATATTTTATCCTGACAGCTTACTCATCGTTCCAACAGTTTACTCATACATAGTTACATCATTCCGACGGACTTACTCATACATACACGGACCAGGGCTTACGCATCCCTATTCCATAGTATTCCATAGCATGCTTTTGTATTAGTCATACATAGTATAAAAGGACTGGAAACCCCAGCTCGAATCTCTTGGGATTACTGCTAAAGTGCATACCCTTCAGTCTTCAGAACTCACCATCACTCTCTCCTCTCATCATATACCTCATCCTCAGTTCTTACAAACTAACTCTCACAATACTATACTACTCTTACTATTTGTAGGGACACTATTAGTATCGCCCTAACATCGGAAATGCAAGTTGGACATACCATGAGGGAGCTCAGGTGTATTGGAGCAGTGCCCATCAACGATATGGGCAGTGTAACCATCCTCTGAATACATACAGTTACAACCCAAGCACAGCAGTGTGTGTGTGACCAGAGCAGCACAAGAGTGCATGGGGATACCCATAGTGGAGTTGAACTCCCGAATTAGCCATCTGAGGGATGAGTTGAGGAATTGGAGGTGGCCAAATGTCCGATTGGAGCACCCTGGCCTTGTTTTGGGGTGGTACAGGACAAGCACTGCTGGTGGATGTGCAGAATCAGCAGCAGGGTGCCTTGGCCCTAACATCGACATTGATTAAATCAAATGTCTGAAAATACGTGAAAACTTACCATTTTCGAAGTGACCATCACTGTGTTGGTCCCAACTGAGTATGTCAGTGATGAGCTCAAAGTCTATCAAAAGAGATCAGCAATGAACAGCGCAAATGATACTAAGGTAAGACAACTGTGACATGCCAGGGGACCTATGAGCCTGCACTTTTAAAGGTCCAAAGAAAGACTTCAGACCATCATAGCTTTTGGGCATAGCTTTGAAAGTCTGCAAAGATAAACTTGGAGAGGACTTGGTGAGTTGAAGTTGCTGCGATGACTCCGGGGGGTTTCCAAACTCCAGAGATGGTGAGGACTTGAAATTCTGTGGAGATGGCGATGACTCCAGGGAATTCGGAAGCTCCATAGGTGGTAACGACCATGATAAAGTCGGCAGAGATGGTGAGGACTGTGGCGGCAAGAAAAAGTCAGCATCAGCAGCGACTGGTGATGATCCTGCTGCCAAAGATGACCCATAAATTGGAGATGGGGGAGGCGTGGCACAGACAACTGGGGTCTGAGTCAGAAGTAAGATGGTGACAATGAAGACACAACATACGATAATTATGTACTTCGACCTCACTCTCATCATCGCCTGTGGCTGTTGTTAATGAATATTGGGCGTGTGGATAGGACCTTGGGAGTGACAGGATATGCACTATGTATTCAGAGTTGAGTTCAGGTTAGCATTGAAGTCATGAAAAAATACTTACCAACAAAAGAGCAGTTGTGATCTGCACAATAAACCCACTCATCCTCTTTGGTCTTGTGAACCTTCATATGACAATACTCTGTGACATGAAACCCATTGTCTGCATGGGGACAGATAGGTGGTACTAACCCAGGAACCTTGTTTAGGCCAGATGCAGCAACTAACACAGAACAGCCATTCCTAAATTGTTGTGTTGGGTGATCCCAAGGTACCCAAGCACCACTCCTAGAGGAGTAAGTCACTATATGACCATGGGAATTGTGTTTGGCAAGGAGTTCGAGCAGTTCCTGCATGCATGCTTCAGGCAGATCATGGGATTTGATGTAGCGCTCTTCAGTGTCCACAAGGGGACTCAAGGGGCGAGGGAAACTATGACGGTGGAGTTGATAGGGAGTATATCGACGCAAGCCAGTACTACTGGTAGATTTATGGAAGTTGTGATACATGATGATGTCAAGTGCAAACTTGAACACTGAGGGGAAGCTGTCGGGGAAATATTCTCTGAGTCTATGCTGTTTATATGAGACAGACAAGGTGGTGAACTTCGCAACATGGAGAGCTCAGCAGCAGGATAGACCTTAGCAACTAAGTCAACTTGAGTAATATTGACAAAGCTCCAGTACAGACACAGAGTGGAAAAATAATGGAAAAGGTCAGGATGCACGGAAAACTGAGCAGGATGCACATCGACCTTGGATACCAATTCAGCTTGAGATTAATATGAGCAAAGAACTGGCAGCCAGTGAACATTAGTGAATGGTGAGGGAAGTAGTCAATTAGTCCAAAAAAAGCGATGTCATGAAGATGTATATAACACAGAAATACAGGAGGTTAGGGTCTAATAAATATTATCTGCTCTGTGGTGTGGTGAGATAGATATCCTTACTAATTAGGAAGGATACCGGAGAAGCTACTATATTTGGATGACAGACTTCTTTTTGGGGTTCTTTAATGTGATCGAACTAGCCAATCGACTCTCCCCTCTTCATTCACAGGGTCATCTTACAAGATCTGGCCAGTGTCACGGTGTAGATCACTTGTTCCTACCAATGTGCGTGGTTCGCACGAAGCTGTGCAGCAGATAACACAAACTTTCATTCAAATAGAGCCCTTAAATTATACAACACTCTCATGTCAATGTGCACAGTCGATTTGCTGTACCAAGCACAATTGTACAAGGTTTCGAGTCTTTAGACATTCAAGCTATCATTGATCCTGAGTGCTAAGCTACTCCATTTTCAGACAGTTATATCTGCCAGGCTATTGATGCACGACCAATAGCCCCCCTTTCCACCTCTTGTCTCTTGGACGTCTAGTGCAGCTATGATGGCAATGGAGAGGACATCATCACCATACAGTCCTGTGGACTAAGATGAAAGTCACCATGGTTACGACCACACTGAAAACCATGCAGACGACATTCGACCACTTGCCCTCCACCCGGTCTTGGGACTGGGTTTTGTAGGGCTGTTTGTGTTGCTCTGGCTGTCATAACCGTACACAACGAGACTCATGATAGCCTCTTCACTATTTCCTCAGACTGTAATGCTCATCAAACCGTTCTATGTTTCATGTGGTCCTCTGGACCTACACTTGTCATGACCCTGATTGTCACATTTATCCTAGCTCCCATGGCACTCCAGATGTTCGTTATCGCACCTTATGCACATTCGGACCGGACTGCCACAGCTGAAGAGGGCCTTCTCGCCAACTATGCACCTCATGGCATGCACAGACAGTTTTTTCCAGCTAAGAGCACGGGTCGAGGCGGACTATTATCTCTTGTCATTGTGACATTTCTGGACAGTGGACAAACACTGCAGCTTCTGGGTTGATTGAACCACAAAACCTCATCATGAGTGGCCTATTGTGATCGCGTATCAATAGTCATTAATCTCAAGCAACCCTTTCCCCCCATGCACCTTAGGCACCACTTCTGAGAGCCTCTTAAGCCCTATTAGGTAGGTTTTCTTGTAAGGGAACAATAGGCCTAATAGGCCTGGCTTTGACGAGGCTTCTATCTAATAAGGTGGGTAAGGCCACATGGATGTGGCAGAGCCCGCTACCCTGGAAGATGTAGAGGATATTTTCGTTGAACTATATGATAGTTTACGGTTACAACATATGCTAAAAAGATTCTTTATGGTTACAATGCTAGGAGTACATGGAACGGTAAGGAGGATACTGTTACATACACAAGTGGCAGTCAGAGATCGTAGTGGTACACAGGGCAG
>QLPF01000115.1:0-12304 GCA_003314045.1 Hygrophorus pudorinus
GTGTTTGGATTTTTGGACCCTGCAGACATCATCTGCAGTGTGCATATTATGCCAGTGTTTGCATATGGGCGCACAGATCGTTTGCTCTCTACTTCAATTGCAAGACAACCATCTGAAGCACACCAAGACTGGGTTTATTATTATGTGGGAATGTAAGTCCACAATTCTTGTTGTCACGGCGTTTCACCACAACTATACTGATATAATGTCACTGTAAGGTTTGTTGATCGCGATATGGTCATGCGATTCTCGGGTGGTGGGATCGGCCATAGAGCCACCCAGGCTGCATCCACCAGTCTTCAGCACGACTCAGCAGCAACAGTTGTATTACCAGAGGCAAATGACAGGGGGCCAGAGGATAGTACTCATGACGGCCTGGAGGTGGGTGCTGTGGCTGAGGAAGAAACTGACGAGGAGACATTGCTGCAGGGTTTTGGAGAAGACAACGAAGCCAATGTGGAGTCAGATGAGTCAGAGGACGAAGACGAACGATTTGATTATGGGTATGTAAAGGACGACAGTGACGAGGAGGAAGATGAAGAAGGAGAGGGTGAGAAGGAAGATGAAGAAGAAGGGGACAAGGAAATGGGTCCCGAAGACCTGGCAGGATGATCCCTTCAGATACAAGTATGTGCTGCTGTAGTATACCTTGCCTTCTAATGTCGTTGTGATATTATGGCCTTCATTGCAATGTCATGTAAACTATCTACCATCCTGCGGTTCACCTTACAAGACTGCCACCTAATTCCGGCAACCAGGTAAGCCTTCCCAATCTTCGTGATGCCTTGCAATTTCTTGCCTCACGCGCACTTCCTTACCCGTCCAGAAATGGTAAGACCGAGAACCCCGAAGTTTACCAAGACGACCTTGCAAGACCTAGTTTCTGCGCTTTTGCTGATGATACGTCGAGCCCGTGAATTCCACATACCAGTGAGATTGTGTGCTGTTCTGTAACTGATGTATCGATAGTAACCGCGTTATCTTTTTGGCTCAGCCGTCATGATGGCGGTCAAGGACTTCCCGTCGGTTGTGTCGGACGGAAAGACAGAATATCTCTATGGATCCTACCCCATCTCGGGGAGAACGCGCATTATATATAGCATCGAGCGATCAATGTGATATGTGTGATCTAAAATGTATGCAGGTTGTTTACACTTGCGCAGAGAAAGACGAGACGAATACAGCCCACAAGTTTATATCTGACGCCCGGATTCCTCCAGAACCACCGGCAGCGCCAGCCCATGACCGGGAAAGTCGGAACAAACTGTCCTATCACACCGCCCGCGCCCGCATATTCCGCAGCTCCCACATCTCCGCCTCACTGAGCATCCCCGGCTGCTTCACCTCGCCACTCACTGGGACGTTTGGCGCCAGGCGATGATGCGAACGCCAATGCGGGATATCTCCCGGGTTCAGCTCCTGCTTCAGCCCGCGGACGTTGAGGATTATGCGGTTGCCCATGACACACGACATGGCGACGGTGAAGGTGACGGGAATTTCTATAAGGTATGCCTGGCGGTGAGCCCACTTAGTCAGCGCTGCACCAACGAGATGGACTGTGCCCCCCACCGATTGAGTGGCCCACACGACCATATTTGTCAGATAGGTTGCCAAAATGCTGCACACAACACGAGGGGCGGGTGAACATCGGTCTGGCAGGGTCAGTCCGGACGAGGAGGGGGTGCGTACACGAGAAAATACATAATCGAGTCTCTGACGAGGATGTTGAGCAGATCGCGTCTGAAGTAGAAGCTCCCCCGTTCGGAACGGACAGTCTGGATACCGCGGTTGAGCGCTAGAGCGCAGAGAAGCGTCTCGAAAAGGATGATGGGGATCCAGAACATGTAGAACCGCGGGGAGATGCCCAGTGGTATGCAGAACCGTATCCCGGGAATGAGCTCCGATATCGCTGGGTAGAGGTTTAAGATAGAGATATACGAACATATATGACTGGATATTACCTGTTATATTAGCCAGCACCTTTCCCATTATTACCGCCGCGATTGCTGATGAGACGATGAAGCAGGTGAGCATGAAGACCATGGCCTTCTTGTTAAAAAGATAAAGAGCGTATAGACGCGTCTGCAGAATAACTAGGCGTGAGCTGGTCAGCGACCGCTTCTGGTTTGCATGGCAGGAAACGCCACCTTCTGCAATCATGCAAGCGACAAGTCCAGTCCAGCCCTGCCATTGGAACCAACGGAGACCTGCGCGAAGGTGAGTATTGGCCGGCGGTATACACGGACAAGTGACGCACAACTACAGAAAAGAATAGTGCCCGAAGACTGGAAGTGCATTTGGAAGGGATGACCTACAACTAGAGCGAAACGGCATCAGTGGGCTGAGATGGCGGTTAGGAGCCACAGACGCACTGAATCGGTGAGAGAGGGGGCGAAGAGAGCTGTTGACGCGCAGACAGGGAGCATATTCAGCCCAGCGTGGTGCGGGATGTGACGATGAACGAACCGTAATTGTTGAATCTATCCCCATAGAGCAGGTAAGCCCCGACGATGAAAACGCAACGCGGCGGGGCGAACTTACACGACGCAACAAAGAGTGTAATACCGGTTCTGGGAACAACCATCAACATGGACGGACAAACGTAGTGCGCAACGGACTCACAATGAAGAAAAGATATTTCACAATTGACCACTGTGCTTTCTGTCGACCGAACCGTCAGCTCTGCGTACTGCGACATCATGCTGTACATTGTTACCCAGATGAGTTCGACCTGGGGGTTACGCCGGATGATCAGCGAGGGGCCGTCTTTGACCAATAGTCCGTACACACCTCTTGATCAAACGTTATCACTGTTGTTGTTAGATGTCCGGTCAGACACCATTCGGCAAATCAGAAATCGAAGGGATCACGCACTATGTTCGTAAACGATGATAGCGCCCGCCGCGACTTGTTCAACGAAACAGCCTGAACCTCCTTAATCCGACATCCAAACATTGAAGACTTACGAGAGGTATACCTCGTGGATTGGAGATCGCCAACCCCAGTGGCTATCAGTGACGCGACATCCATGACCGGCGAGAGGCAGGGGAGGACTGAAAGACACAACAAAAGCGAACCATCCCCCCAAAACGAAAATAGGGAAACCCTTATACATTCTCGCCATTCGTAAGCAAGGAACTAAAACAGATGGAAGGCCAATGGAGCATCCCCATTGGCTAGTTGTTCCGCAGAGACCTAGTGCACGTCCGCAAGCTCCAGCATTTCACGATTGGGCCCTGACAACCGTGAACCTGCTGTTCTAATTTAGACCGGGTCACAATCCACATACTGCGCGAGGCACGAAAAAGAAGGGAACGATACCTGCCTTGGCCCGTGTGCATGCTGATATAAGTGGAGGGGCTCTAGTATTTTGCTGGTGTGCCGCCATTGCGAACTTGAGCGGATGGAAAACTAACGTTCGAGTTCACGAGGAGACGTCGGTGAGAATGACAAGCGGACTGCAAATAAGTACCAGATAAGCGTGAAGGCTGTTAGCTGATTGCCTTCAAGCGGTACTCACACTTGCCGCTGAGCACGACTGATCGTGACCATCAGATGGCTTTGTTCCGAATTTGGAATGCCGGAGACACGATTGGTTACTCACACCTTTGCAAGTAGTGGGGCGTTGACAACGTCACTCGCTATGCACGCTATGGTTTTAGGGTAGTGGTCACCTCAAACATCATATCCAATATTCCACGTAATCTCATCGGCACTATTCAACACAGACCATACGTTCACGCGCAGTCACGTACCGAGTTGTCCGATCCTACTTCGTGCCTCTTTCGCTGTTCCTATCAGCCCTTCAACCATCTGCGTGCCGATGGTCGCTAATGTTTCGGGGATAGCAGACACAAATTCACGTGCATCAAGGATCAACTTCCCCACTGCCCATATATCAACCTCAGCCCCATGGTTGTCCTGAAAAACGGCTGCCGGATGGGATGTGGGATCCAGATGTCCTGCTGCACGTGTCGGTGATATAGAAGCATCATCCCAATCGATGAGAAACCATTTCGAGCGATGGTCTGGCGAAAGAACGATGTTTGGCCAGCGGATGTCTCTGTGAAACAAACATTTTGGAGCTTCATGCATTACCTGCGGAGTACAATAGTTAGGATATCGGTTTAGCCGGGTGAGCACAGCCATACCACGAGCGCCTCAAGCACGCATACCACAGCGTCCACAACTTCCTGAGGCGAAGTTGGTGAGCGGTTCACACCTCTTGGTTGGAGATATGCGACTGCCCCATGCGACGTGTCATCGTAAAGGTTGAGAGTACTATCAACGTTCGGAACACCTTTTTCGCGGAGCAACTGGTAGACGGTCCGGAGATGTGAGATATGCGAATGCCGCTTGGCACCCGCGTAGGTCTTTTTGATGGAAGACACCCCAATTTCAATGGTTGTACCTGTTTCACTGTAGTTCAAGACGCGAAGTGTCAGGACGGAGTATACATACATATATAAATCTTGTCTCACCTAAGAATTGGAACAAATTCTGGGTAGTCACGCCGCCCGATAACCTTTTGAAGCAGTGGAAGAAGTGGAGTCAGTTTGATCATGCGTAAGATATTATCGATACGGTTTGACTTGTATGAAAGATCAAGCATACTGAGGTCGTGGATGGTGGAGGGGTAGATAGCGGAGAGCGTTACTTTGCTTCCGACAGCGTGGTACCCTTAATAGAAGTAGATCAACATAGTCCGGTACAACGCCAATTGAACTACTGACCAAGAATCCAGGGTGCGGGATCATAGGTCCAAGTCAGTTTCTCAAGTAACTCGACTTTAGGATGCTTCCCCATGTAATGGGGCGACTTCTCTTCCCCCCTGAAAGCGCACACACCTTGAAGCAAGATACCAAAGTCTGGCCCCTGAAAATGCGTGCTTGTCCCCTGATTACCACCCCTAATGATTTTAGTTGAGGTGTCGGCGAGAGTGATAATCTTTCGAATGTTATCGTCCCAAAACGAGTGGAACGAGGCCTCAGTACCATCACTATCTGGCGCACCAGCATTTATGGCTGCCTTCAGGACGGTCAAAATCCAGTCAGATTCCTCGTCCTCGCTGGACCTAAAGATCCGTTGGAGATCTCTTTCACTGCACATAATTTTCGGCTCCCCACCAGATACAAGGGTAGACATAGAGAGGTGCGACAGCGGCACTTTGTCATCTTCTTCGAGGGGCTTGTTGAAATATGCTGCAAGCTCTTGCGGGGAAGTGGGGAGGGCCATGGTCAAATTAGACCAGCGCGCCAGCAAAGTCAGAGTGATGTCGACTAAAACAGAGTGAGAACCATGGGGTCGTGTATCACGCTGAAAACTTACTGGGCCCTTCCCGCTTCCGCTTTCCAGCTACGAAGAAAAAAAAATAGGAGTAAAACGGCGAGACACGGTAGCGAGAAAAGTTGACATGACAATCGTGGTGAATATGTGTCGGCACGGCCAATGAGAATTGAAGCCAACAACGAGTAGGCAGACAAGACAAGTTTTCGGGTGAACTTTTATCAGCAACGCTCAGCCGCGGTCTCACTCACCAGTAGCCGGGATCTTCACAATTATGTGGAGGTGCTCGCTAGCAGGTTGATTTGGAAAGATACTGAAGAGGGTATCCGTAGGGTCTAGTCGGTCGGCAAATTTTGAAAGACTATCTCTCAGGGACCTGACACGTTCAACCAGAGTGTCATCTGGCTTGGCGGTGATAGGGTTGGAGTCCTTGAGCTGAAAAGGTGTTGAAGTAAGCCACGTCACTTCACATCGGGACTCATCGACGGCGCTCACCTTCCACAGTCCCAACGTGTGAGGATCCATATCCTTTAGACTACCCAGTGCTCGCTCCCCTTTTATTTCTTTCTTCAAGTCGCTAACCACATAATCACGCCCCATGGTAACTGCAAAGACAATATATTCGCCTTCGATAAGACAATTGAGCTGGCGAGAGCTGTCCTGGCTCTGGACTGAGGTAGCAAACATAATGGTTGCCGCTGAATTGAAAGTGAGGGCTAACACACGTCACAGGGTGTCACATCACTGAATTGAAAGCTCTATATTTCCTTAAAGGGTGATTCTATTTGGCACCCTGGGTGCACCAATTTCCGTGGTCACGGAGACCACTGATTTTTTTCAGTGATAAGCGGACATGCCATTGATTTTGAGGATTCTATCTACTGATTTGGGGAGGTTCAACCATTTTTAAACAGCGGTTTTTCTTCCCGCAGTGTCGGGGACTGTGACCCCGTTGGCCGTGACACCGGTGACACCTCGCACATCGGGGGAGAGGAGTCGAAAAAGCACGGTAGGGTCTGTATCCAGCTCGGGTATGTCGTTGTCGCCTGCCCCTGGCATCCACGGATAATTTCGTCGGACAGCCGTAGAAGAAGGGCGGGCCGCCAGTTCCTCCACAACTTTCACCCTCTCCTCTCACGGAACGCCCCAGGAACGCCGGGCACTCGCGCCACGAGGATCCACTCGAAGCCGAGCTCTGCGTTGTCCGGCGAAGGCATGTGGTCGGCGAAGTAGAGGAGGGCAAGTTTGTTGAATCTGCCGGTTGCGAAGGGCGGGAGGGGTATAAGTGAATTTGTGGTGATTGTTCGTCGGGGCTCCACTCGATCCGAGTGCGAATCACGCTCGTTCCAGTAACCTATTTATTGTTTACCTGCGACAACACGAAGCGTGAGAGGTGCTTTGATATCTCTCGTTGACCTTGGGCTCAAAATCGGTATGCACTGCCATATCTGACCTGTCAGTGGCTGATTGTGTCCTATTTCACAGTATATTCCACTAACTTGAACAACGATCTACTCAAACAATCATGCACCTCTTCAATTTAATCATGATGGCCGTGGTCCTCTTCAACTATTTCCCCCTTTTGGGCGCTGTCTGGCGTGAGCCGCTCCCAGTTAGAAATCATATTTGCTCAAGTTGTACTAGTACTCACCATCCTGACGTGTTGGCCAGCCCTTGCCTTACAACTCTCTCGTCGCGCGTGACGCGGACACCATAGCAACCGTCGTGATCGATCCGAAGGGCGAATTCGCACCCCTCCTTGAGCCAACTAACCCGGCCCCGAGTACGGTATCAGAAAGGGCGGCACTGCGAAGGTCTCATGCACAATTAGGGCATTTAGAGACGGCCAAGGGGCTAATAGAAGCATTCTTGAAAGCTGCACCGTTCGACTTTCGCCGTCATCACGTTGGCCCAGTAGTTGTCTATATCGTCAAGGGTATTCATTTCAGCGACTTTCCTCCGTACTACGGTTTTTGGTTCTCGTCGGGTAAATCCACAATGTGTGGCAGCGAACCGGCGTCACGGTGCTGGGTCAAGGTTTATCCTACACACTCTGGCATTGGCACGATCTACAGCGCTGATGGTAAGATAGTCTTCACTGTAAGTTTTTGGCCTGCTCCTAGCTTCCATAATTCATATAACCGAATAATCTACTGGTAGAATCAAAAACGGGAACACTTGAATAGTCATGCAGAAAGCGGGGAGACCTCAGGGGGTGGTGCGACGTGAATCCCGAACCGCACGGCCACTTTTCAACGTTTCAAATACTTCTACAAATGCACTTTCACCTGCCTGGCTATGTACTCTATGAAAATGAAAAAAGGAAAAAATCGCAGTGCAATAGACCTGACCCTCTGGTCGACGGTGGCAGAACTATTATAATCGGATACAGGCGATCATGGACGCTTCGTTGAATCCTGAGTTTTCCTGCCTTTTTAGGTACTCATATCACGAGTGCCAGAACTTGACTGAAACTTCGAATTCGTCGGAAGAATAAAAATGAGGCGACGTGGACAAATCAGCATACTGCACTCGGACGGCAGGTGATACTTATCAAGTGCATATCCCGGCTTCTACCTGTCGTATGGTATAAAGCTGAAGCTTTCACCCGGGCTTGAGAACTTCCGCAGTTGAACTCCCATTTACCATTCACCGTGCTGGTCACTTGTGAACTCATTTACGTCTTCCTCATTCCCAGAACCGCAACCATGCACCTCATACAAGTTTTGCTCGCCACTTTATTACTTTTGACGACTGTCGCTGCAGTCCCGTTGCCCGTGAGTCCCAGATTTGTCTTGATTTAAAGACCAACTTGCCTACGATATCTCAGAGCGCCTACTCCCCTCCCTTGTATCCTCGCTTTCAGCTCTTCCGCCCTTCTGCCATAGCTCCCTGTCCCAACTCGGCCACTCCCCCTTCCCCTGTGCCTCACCCTGTGCCTCACCCTGTGCCTCACCCTGTGCCTCCCCCTCCCCCTCCCTCTCCCCCTCCCCATGCCCCTGCCCTTCCCCCCAACCCCTCCTTCTCCCTCTCCGTCTCCCCTCCCCCCTCCCCCTGCCCCCCCTTCTTCCACTTCCGCGGTAGTTAGGGATCCTCTGCGATATTTTGACACGTCGGATTTATACTCTACATCCATTCGGAACTGGAACATCTTGAACCGTACAGAGACCTCATTCTGCTGGCCATCGACCGCGCCTTCCGGGCTGGTGACTATAGAGAGGCGGCCGCTGCAGAGGTGTTTCCAGGGGAACCCCATCTTGCGCATGCCGGGCGGATGTGGTGGCGCGCAACTCCGTACGTGCGGTTGCCCCTACGTCCGTGAGCAAGGCTTTCGCAGACCCTTGCCAGTGCTTGCATTCACAACATTACTCCAACCGAAAACGTACAGGACAGATGAGAACGAAAACTGAATGAGAACGAGTTTCTTGGACTGCGAGATGCGGGGTAGTGTGAGATGGGGGTGAGGTTAGCAGATGACGGACGACGCACATGGTAATACAGCAGATGCTCCAGCAGCAGTCTGTACTAGTATGTCCTCCGAGTCACTCCGAGTCGCTTCCATATCTTGAAGGACTGCACATCGGAGTCCACTGGGACCCGCCGATGTTGCAAGTTGATACCGCGTTATGGAATGCTCTATCAGTATATCCATGAGTGATGTTCCATAGTATATCGTACAATGTTCAGGGAATACCACCCTCAGCCCGTTGCCGGCGCGTGACTGTTGGGCGTCCGCTTTTTTCTGTGCGTTCCTGCCTAGAGCTGCTAGTGCCAGTGGTTCCATTAATATTGTATCCGCTCAGGTTGCTAACATCCGTCATTCTTAGCATGCCTTGGCCCACAGACATTGTCACTATGTTCGAGTCCATACCGGCGGGTTAGCTAGTGCCACAGCCGAAGGGATGCCGCTGCATGGCCCAATCAACATGCTCCTTGTCCACCTATTCCCCCACCGATCTCTATATCGTCTCACCACAATGGAAGAATCCTCTCGAAGGTTTCTCCATCGACTTCACCACACTGTTTGTTGTTCAAAAAGCGCATCGCCCTGCCTTTTTCTTACAAGTCAAGCCGGCAAGCTCCTTCTCCAGCCGTTCTGCTCGAGCTGCCGCCGATGATCAGATACGGAACCGGTTTGAAGAGTTCATCGATGGCCTCGCTATCCCTACCCTTCACGGTATCAGTCCTTAGCATTCTACAGCTGCTCGAAGAATGGGAACAAACTACTTCCACCCCTACCAACTCGCATCAATGACCGTGCCCCTGCCGCACGATGGGATACAGCAGACGATGGAGTCCAGAAGCTCACGGCTATAGCCAATCACGTCAAGCGGATGGTTGGACGGTCAGCTACGACAAGCTTAGTTTAGAGTCTCTATTTTTAATATGTATGTCGGGTTCACTTTCTCACAATTATCCACTCTATTGCAGGTGTACGACACGAGTCCCATTTCTCAAGGGTGTATATTATTTCGTTGTTGTGCTTGGTAGTCCGAGTCTATCGATCGTATCTAGTGCGACTCGCTGCCATTCGGATATGGCGTCTCGACGGTGACAGAAGATGAGGACTGGGGCCAGGCGTGGAGGACACGCCGTTTCTTTTCCCAACTCGGACCATCGACGTGACAATCGTGTGGTCATAGGACCAGGCCATATTATGGTCGGTAATATCCGACTTCGGGATGACTCGGAATTTGGCCCCGCGGAAGAATCATCGACGGAGTGGCGTAAAAGTTCACATGCGAAAACCCGAAGTATAAGAGATCCCATCGATCCCATGTTCCTGACTTGCCCAGACATCTGCGACATTTCCCGTTGACCGGGAACTTGCTGCTCAACACAGGTACGAAACGCTACTACCACTACTGACCTGCCAATCTTACTCTATATAATAGATTCTCACAATTTATCTCGAAATTTCCATAACAATTGCTATCTACTCAAAATATCATGCATCTATTTAAATCAATGACCGTAGCACTCTTCCACTCTTTCGCGCTTTTGAGCATTGTCCATGCTGCTCTGGATCTCAGTGAAGTGCGGCTCAGAAATCATACTCGCTTACGCTACACTCACCATCATCGCGACGTGTTGGCCAGGCCTTGCCTGACGACTCCCTCGTCGCACGTGATAATCCAGGCATTGTAACCGTCGGGATCGATGCTCGTCGGCGCAGTGATTTTCGCATGCTGCTGTCGAGGTACCAAAATCCAAGGCTATGTCCCGGCGTGGTTAACAAACAGGAGGGAACGGCGGAAGCAAGGGCTGCAATGGCAGAATACACGGCACTGCTCCAGCGTTATGAGGAAGCCAAATTACTCACTATACATTTGGTCAACGCCGCAAGGCCCGCGTTACACCTCTCGGGCCCAGTACATGCCAAGCTCTCCAAGGATATTCATAGTACCACAGACCGGCGTCCGCATTACGGGTTTACTTTCGCAGGCTCGCGTCTCTGTGGCAAAAAAAGTGCCACGCGTTGTTTCGCGCGGGTTTACACCACATCCGATGGCGTCCCCTGTGGCAGGATCTTCAATAATGGTGGAAGGACAATCTTCGAGGTATGCCTTTTGCCTGCTCTTACCCTGCATAATGCGTATGACTCATGATCTGCTGGTTAGACTAACCCGACCCCCGAGGGGACCTCAGGAAGACCGCCAACTGAACGGCGGACTCGGAAGAGGAGGGCGCCAATCCAAGTCTGACTTTCCACATGTCCTTGTCACTTGGTTGGTGGGCCACTGCTGCGCATGGCGATTACGAGTCTGCCATTTGATGACCGAAATAAAAAACACAACTCCCACCTGTATGTACATCTACTGTATTACGGATCCTGTGCATTTAGATAGTTTCGTGTATGATAAGAAGATATTTTGTTTTGGTGGAATTGTGGTGGGCCGGCCCATCAGGAAAAGAGGGGTCCACTTAAATTGTCTTATATAGTCTTTAGTTGGCTTTATTAGATTTAGTGCAGGTAAACTGATACTGCTGTAAGACATAAATGCTACTGGTGGTGTAAGTAAAGAGGTAAAGAGATAGTTTGGGATATCATACCTCAGCAATTAACACGTAGGACACCTCTTTGACTCACACCATCTGGTACTGCCAGTGTGACTAGGACCCCAAAAATCTATGAGGCCAAGCTGCGCAAAAAGTAAAGTCACTCCTGGCACCGCACTATTTTGTGGGGTGCAAAATCCTTGCAAAATGCTTGGTAGGTTGTTCAATTTTTGCACTCAATTTTGAGCTGTGCAAAATTCATGTGAAATTCAGAATTTTAAGTCAAGTAAAATTAGTGTTGGTCCAGCTGAGGCTGCCAGCCAAGCTGAAAATAAGCCGAGCCAGTCACCAGCTGGCTAAGGCTGGGAACCAGCTGCAGCTATGGCTGCCCTCATTTGGGCAGCTAGCAGCTGGCAGCTAAGCTGGTACATACAGGTAGATAGTATTGTAGTTATAATACTCATTAGTAGCCAATTTTTGTGGCTGCTAACTGATTTTTGTATTTTGTTGAAGCCACGGGTGTGTAATTTTCATGCACACTCAGCCTCAGCCACCGAGTTTGAACTCAGCCACCCACCACCACCCGCTCATAGTGTTCCCAAAGTTCAGTTTGGTCTGGTTTTGGCCTTTTTTTTGAAACCCCAAACCAAACTTTGGAGTTTGGTTCAGCCAAAGTTCAAACCAAACCTTGGAGTTTGGCTTCAAAGCAGTTTGGTTCAGGTTTGAAACCTGAACTCTTACCATATATGGTAATTGGTTTGGTTCCCAAGGGGTTTTTGACTAAACCAAACTCAGAGTTCAGTTTGAGTTTGCCAAAATCCCAAACCAAACCCAAGCTTCAGAGTTTGGTTTGGGTTTGAACTGAGTTTCAACAGTTTCAAACTGAACTTTGGGAACACTACCCGCTCGAGACAGCGGTAACCATAGGCCAACCAAGCTAAGTAACTTATTTATTACCATTTAATATTGTACTAAACACTATTTACATTGAATATATACAGTTATAAAGGGAGTTGAA
>QLPF01000118.1:0-96050 GCA_003314045.1 Hygrophorus pudorinus
CTCAATTTCGCAGATCAATCCTCACATATAGTCCACTTTCCAGTTTATGCGAGTTCTACCAAACCGCCGAATCGTGTTACTGTAGAACTGACTTCAACGCCTACAGTGCCCCTGCTCTTTTCGAACCATATACTAGCGCTACAACTCCAGCCGTAGATGAATGGACACTCAGCCAAAACATGGCTGCAGATACAGCGAACGGGGGCCTCAACCAACTTGAAACGCATTACAAAACTTTCATAGTCAGTGTACCCCGTTGTCTAAGATGATATCGGTTTAACGTATCGTGATATATCAGACGGAACAAGATTTTGCTCAGATCGCAGGTGCCGGTCTCAATTACGTCCGCATCCCTATCGGATACTGGGCAATCGAAACACGCGCTGGTGAACCTTTCCTCCCTAAAACTTCATGGACGTATGTATTAAACCAAACACCTTGAAACAATGACTTACAAGACACCGTCGTCCAGATACTTTCTCAAAGCGATCCAATGGGCACGCAAATATGGACTTCGCATCAACCTCGACTTGCACGCCCTGCCCGGCAGTCAGAATGGATGGAATCATTCCGGTCGTCTTGGGACCACAGGCGTTCTTAACGGGGTCATGGGTCTAGCAAACGCCCAACGCTCTCTTGATTATATCAGGATCATTGCCGAGTTCATCTCTCAACCAGAGTATCGGGGTGTCGTCACTGTATTCGGAATCACTAATGAGCCCCAGGGTACTCTCGTTGGCCTCAACAACTTGTCAAAATAGTATGTGTTGCTTTGATCTCAAGGGCATCCATGTACTCACTGTCTACACAGCTATCTTCAGGCTTACAACCTTGTGCGAGGGGCGAGCGGAATAGGACAAGGCAACGGGCCATTCGTATCCCTCCATGACGGTTTCCTGCCCCGAGACCAATGGGCCGGATTCCTCGCAGGCTCAGACCGTGTCGCCCTCGACTCCCACCCTTACTTATGCTTTAGCACCCAATCTAGTGCCGACATATCCACATACGCCACTGCGCCCTGCAGCGTCTGGGGCGCCTCTGTTAATTCGTCTATGGGCGCCTTCGGTATGACTACGGCGGGGGAGTTTAGTAATGCTGTGACAGATTGCGGGAAGTGGGTTAATGGAGTCGCGCAGGGGCAGCGCTATGATGGGACATATGTTAACGACGGGCCGTGGCCAACCGTGGGGAACTGCTCGGTATGGACAGACTGGGCGAACTACAGCTCAGCGACGAAGAGCTCAATCCAGACTTTTGCCATGGCTAGTATGGATGCGCTTCAGGTTAGCCTTTCATTTCTCAAATTCATTCATGTCAGCAATATATCAATGCTCATTCTTAGAATTGGTTCTTCTGGACATGGAAAGTCGGTAACTCGTCTGTCACCGGAACAGTGGAGTCACCCGCCTGGTCTTACCAACTCGGTCTGGAAAATGGGTGGATGCCAAAAGATCCTCGCGACGCCGTTGGGGCATGCAAGAACACCGCCCCATGGTCCCCTCCACTCAGTGCATGGCAGACGGGCGGGGCAGGGGCTGGCACCATCGCTGCCACTGACCAAGCAACACTTGCATGGCCACCCTCCGCCATTAGTAATGGTGGCGTCGCTACCCTTTTACCTACGTACACTGCTACGGGTGCGATTCCTACCTTGACCGGGCCATCCTTCAGCGGGAGCAGTGCGACGGCAGGAAATGGATGGCAGAATCCGTCTGATACGGCAGGTGCTATGGTCGCTATTGCTACCTGCAGTTACCTTGACCCATGGATAGCCCCTTCGGCGGCAGCCCCGTCGCCTCTCTGTTCCGGAGGATCAGCCAGACGTGAGGAACAGGAACCAGAGGTGTTGGAGCCGATGACAACGTCTGCTTCATGATGTTCTGAACAGCACAGACGACTTCTTTCCCTCATGAATGTAAGCCTGAGCTTATTCTATCTTTCTGGTCTCGTTCCTAGGGCTGGGACTTGTTTTCAAGGTGCTGGTTGGCTGGTGCGTATATATATGATCCCGTTCACTCTTGCCGTATCGCATATCATTCGTTCATGGACCTCTTTATCGGACTTTGGACAAGCTTTCAACGTAATGATTACATCCACATTTTTAATTTTATGTTTGTGTAGTAATCCTGCATGGTACAGGTCGTTGTTGATACAATGGATTATTATGGGATTTTCTGGCAATGAAAGTATGTTTATCGTTAGGTTCAGAGTGCTGTTAATGTTCCCCGCTGGTCGTGGCATATTTGTCTTCCAGATCTTCTTGCCCAGCGAAGCCCCCCTCAAAATCTCGGTCTTGCGGTTGTGATTTGACTGTAGTCTCTCGGTCCCTTTTCATCTCCTCGCGGATCGCTGCAATATTTGCCTGTTCCTGCAATCAAACAAGGGTGTAACTTCAATTGCATTCCTTGAGCACAAAATTTCACTGACTTTCTCGTGAACAAAACGTGCCTCCTCAGCTTGCTCCTTTGATGTCCAAATGGGGACCTTCAGATTGGGAGGTTTGCCAGGTCCAAGTCAGTTTAATTTAGAAAGGAGGAAACGGGGCATACTACTTGTGTTGTCGGCATGGCGAACGACTCGGACAAGTTGAAAATTACGCATGCCAGTATTTGGTCCTCATGTCCTCGACAAACAACCGCTCCACTGTGGGTGGTGCCAATCTCATGTCATCTTAAGAAAGTCACTAAAGAACCGGATGAAAGCACATTCGGAGTCCATTGAAATATTTAACTACTGTGTAGCAGGTTCTGGGGCTCGTGAAGCCATAGCTGCTTGGCCAGCAGCTGTCGCCGCAAGTCGCGAGCGCTTCCTCTCCGCCTCTGTCACATGGCTCAGTGTCATATGAGAACCCGAAAATCGCCAAGTAGAAACTCACCCGCTTCCTTTTCTTTCTCGATTTCTGTCACTATCGCTTCAATTTGTGGCAGGTCGAGATTCTGCCAAGTTACCGGTGAGGGTTGAACAAGATGGTGGGCGCCGGCAAACTCACTGTGACTTTGCCGTAACTCTCCATGACGCTGATTTCGATATTCTTTGCACCTGTTTGTACAACCTCCAACAGACTTTTGACGGTTAGCTTTATGCACTCCTCCCTTGTCAAGTCGTCTTTGTGATTCTTCTCCAAAAATTCACGAACGGTCTTAGACGATCGGCCAATGGCGTTTGCCTTTCAAATAGATCAATTTACCGACTTGGTTGATATATTGAGCAACACAGACCTTCCAGGCACTATATATACCGCTTGGTTCCGTCTGATATAATCTTGGTCTGTTGTCATGTGGGTCGAAACCAACGATGAGAGTCGAAATACCAAATGGACGAACACCTCCAGATTGAGTATATCGCTGAAAACAAGTTGGGCAATAGTTAATCTGCAAAGGATCACGACATACTTGCTGAATACCAGCAATGTGCCTCGTAATATACTCTACGGTGACGGGGTCCTCGACGGTGAGACGGTGGCTCTGACATTCTGTCCGTGCTTTGTCAATCAAGACCCGTCCATCGGCAGTGAGACCTTCAAGCGGTTTTCGTCATCATGCTGGGCGGACCTATAAGAGCAGAAATAACTTACCAGCAAAGGCAAGGCATACGTGGTCATCTAGCATAACTACCTTTCGAACAGTACGAGGATCTTGGAGTTGGAGAATCGACTTCTTCTCGACGCCCAACACTACCACATCTCGACCACGAACTCCAACCTGACCCAAAGTTTAATTGACTTCCACTTTTCGACATCATACTACTCACAGCGCAGGTCCCCTTTCGTACAGCCTCCAAAGCATATTCGACCTATGATCACAAGGTAATGAGCTTTCAAAAAAACATCATTCGACGCGGTAAAGGTGACCTGAAACAGGTGGCCATCAGGTGAGAAAACTGTGAGAGCTGAAAGAAAAACAATGAGAATCGGCTTGTAAAATCTTAATTTGTGGTTTTCTTACCGCGATCATAGGACCTGGACATAGTTCTCTGGTAAAGAGTAGTGGACGCGCGTCGAGCCGTTACCCAAAGGCGGAAATGAGGCACGTGTCATCACATGACCAAAAAGAGTCGCTGAAATACTCCGAGTCAGGCTTACGACAGGACATGCCATCCGGGGAGGTAGAGGACGATGAAATTCAATTCTTATACCGAAAGTCTTCGTAAATAACCTGCCGTTTATTTCCTCAGGAACACTAACAAGAATTCCCGAACAGTGAACCCTTTACATGTGGACTATGTCAACTGGATCTTAACAAGCAGACCGTAGTGCAGAGACAGGCACATTATGACTATCATCTCAAGACAACGGAAGAATCGAAAGGTATACAAAATGCCATTCATTTATGCCGCATGTACAACAACTTGGAAGTCTTGTCCAGTTTCATCTAGCTCTACCGTGGTGGCAAACTCCTCGAAACCCTCGTCAAAAACGAACAATCCTTTGAAATGGAAAACCCGGAAGGATTCATTCTGGTATTCCACCAAATCAGACCCACCACCATCGAACTTCACGCCAGGTAAAGTCCTGTGGTACATTTCACTACATACATTGTTTATAGTGAGACAGGTTTAATCCCAATCCTCAGAAAGGCTCTCGAGAAATCTCATACAAAAGGAAACACACGCCGTGGGGCGATTTGTTATGACAAAACTGTACACATCGCTAGAGACAGTTGGGATGCAGGTTGGGGATGCGGGTATGTTCATCTCAGGAATGAATGTATTTTCAAATGTTGATCATCTCAAGCTATCGGAATTTTTTGATGGCTTGCACAGCGTTGATGGATCAACAAGTACAACCATTGTATTACCCTCTTCTCGATGCTCCAATATCACCAAGCGTACGGAACTTGCAGCTTTGGATCGAATCAGCTTGGAAGGCTGGTACGTTACTGCCATCAATAATTTTGCGACCTTCGTCATCGACGACAGTACATAGGATTTGATGAAGAGGGTGCTAAACAGCTGAAAAAGCTTGTGGACACGAAAAGCTGGGTCGGGACATCAGATCTATGGGTAGCGTTCATCTTTCGTGGTATACCGTAAGCTACGCAGTCTACTTACTCTTATCACTCGTACTCACTCAGCAATAGCGCGGAACTAGTAGATTTCGATTTGGAGAATAACACCAAAGGTCAATTCCTATATCTCCTTTTTAACAGAGTTGCCATGCCGCTCACACATTTGGCCAGGCGTGAAAGTAGTAACAGACTGGGTTGTCAACTATTTCACCCCACCTGAACAGCACAACCGCAGCACGGTAGCAGACGTTCTACGAGGGGCAACAGCAATAATTTCCACAGAGCGTATGCCTCTTATCTTACAGCATGACCGTCATTCGCAGACTATAGTTGGGTATGAGATGAGTAAATCTGGTGCTGTCAATTTACTTGCGTTCGATCCTTCCAAGTGAATATATTTCCCTTTGCTTTACGGTCCTTACCAATCTGCGTATCGACTAATCACTGCCACAGACTTCCTAACAACAAACTCCGTGGGGCCGCCCTCGCTTCTCTCCTCTCGACTAAATCACAGCCCCCGGCCAAAGCTCCTCATTCCTTGTCCTCTTCCTATGACCAACGTGGATATATCTCTATCGCCCCAAATAGCATGAAGAGACGCCGACCGAGCGAATCATACACCTCAAATGAATTGGCCACCAAACGAAGTCGATCTAGAGAAAAAGATCTAGATGACGACGTGATAATCATCAGCGACTCGATGGATGAGGACAGTAGTAAACCTGAACAACCATGCTTGAAACATGTGCAAGAGGAAGATTTGAACCCTACAGACGTCCTCTCATTCTTTAGGGTAAATCCAATGAAACTCGGGTACGTGCAAGCTGTTATTTTCGTTCCTGCTTGCCCTGATCATTTATTTTCTTATGCACTTGAAGGCACAAGACTCGGTATCAGATCCTCTACTTTCCTCTAGACGACCCGTTGGACGAAGCCGAACGTTTATCGAACAAAGTCGTGGTTAGCAGCAAAGTGTGCTAGCTAGTCTGACAAGTCTCCATCACACTGCTGGCATACTTCTTATATACTGTATATTCACTGTATTATACAATGCAACTGTATCCACTCATAATACATACCAGCACGAGTAACTCATGCAGGTGTGAAAGTGCTGTAATCAATTTAGGTGAGGTCGAGGTACATGTACGAAATTGAACATAGAATTTAGTCTAAGCAAGAGAATAATGCTCATCGCTGTGCATCACTACACCTTCCCTCATTCTCGCTGCTGGTTTGGAACTTCGGGTGGTCATATCTGGTCCACATATTCAAATTCTAGATCTATATGTTCATATTTTCTGATCTGTCCATGGATCCAAGTTGTATTCATTCATGCAGTCGACTAGTCAGGGCTGGTAACGTTGTCCAGTGATCGACAAATCTTTCAACGGCAGCTGGAAAAAGTTGAAACAGTTGAGCGAACGGTATGTCTGCAACAGTGTGGGGGACATTCTTAGATATCACTACCTGGTCTCATTTTTCCCTGAGCATCCTTTTCATATCCTTTCTGTAATCAGCCTTCACCCTCGCAAAAGTCTCCTTGGTGACAACGGGTTCAATCCTCAAATTTGTCGGCCATTTTGGCCCCATAGTCTCCTGCCGTTCCACCAGTACTTGAATGAATGTGGTGTTTTCCTTTGCTTTGTGTTGCGGGACAGGTTCTGAAACAATGAGTTGACACCTTGTGGAGGGTTTAAGGGCACTTCGGAGGATGATTTGAACGAGACGAGGTAAGGACGGTCGCATGGGCTCTGGAATTGTATTTCGATACAAGATTGGTAGTAGTTATACGAATATTGCTCACCAGACTTGCCAACACTGTGGTGGTGGTTGTCGGAAGTCACGGTCACGCGACGCGACTTGACCACTCTTGCCATAAACCTGCTATGCAGGAATCAAGTTCTATGTCGAAATCTGTTCGCAACATGAAACGCAAGACAGGAGTTTCCCCAATGTATTCTAATGCACTTGATAGTGATGGAACTATCTTCGAAAAACCTGCCAAAAAACGGCGAAAATCCAAGGCTGCGGCCAATGAAGGAAACCAAAACGAGCAGTCCGTTTGGCCGGAATACTTCAAGGAAGTGAGTCTTATTGTAACGTTAATTCGAATTAATCGGCTGAGCCCCCTGCGAAGCTCTTCAAGGTAAAATGACCTCGGTTATGAACAGTCATAGATAATTTAAGCGAGTTTTTCTTTACTGCATGTTGGCAGGTGTTCAAGGTATGTATGCCAAAGAGTATTTCGGTACGATATTCACCGAAACAATCAAGTCCTTGAACACTGTCCTCGCATTTATATCCTCTAGAAAGCATCTTGCTACAACCTTTCCTGTCGTACGCGCTTCCGTTGAAAGACTTCTAAAGACGTAAGCATCATTTAGGTCTTTGAACTGGGCCTTGATCGCATCCACCTCCAGACACCTAGAATTATCCAAAGTTGCAGAACTCAAGTGTGTTTCAGACGTCTTATCCTATTTCGAGATCATCTCAACGAGTCAAATTGTCAGAGCCTTATTGCCAGATCTCATCAAGTTTGCATACATCCCTCGCAACCGCTTTCGCATCCACGACGATGGAGACAGTCCCGATTTTTCAGCCTGCGCCCAGTCTCCAGCCTCTCGACTCGGACTTGTAGAATTAGAAGCGCATGTATTGATACTTGAGTTTGCGGAGAACTCAAAGGGAAAGAGGAGCGGCAATCCAGCGTCAATATTCCATAACCTTCAGAGTTATGAGACTAATAACGGTACTATTGCAGATTCGCGCTTACTGTTCCTCCAGTGTTGAGCCCTGCAGCTACTAAGAAACTCGTAGAGAAACGAAATGAAAGGTTTGTCAAGGCAATCAACGAGTGCGTGTTTCCAACTTTGCTGGTCAAAGGCTATCCCCATATTCTGATCATATGTGACTGACTGGCAGACTCATTCTTGCCACTCTTGTAACAGAAGATCCTGTAGCAATATTACAGGCAGCCGGTCATGGACACATTCCCATCAACCCATCTTCCGCTGTAGCTTTCTCCGAAATGGACGATGGGGAAAACTTGACTATACCAGATCCAGAAGACCGTCCAACGGTAGACGCTGTAATCCAGGAGATCGAAAGACAGCGTTGGTACAAGGGGGAAATCGTTGTACGAAGAGTTTTTGAACCGAAAGAGGAACAGATCGGTATGTTGTTAGTGGGTGCATCGCAGTGTTATTTTGATGAGTGCAATATCATTCTCCTTACAATGGTGTTTCAGCGGTGCTCGATCCACCTTTGTCAGATACCATTACGCAGGCTCTGAAGAGTTCAAGAAAAATCAGCTCTTTGTTCACCCACCAGGTCGCAGCTATAACTGCTCTCAATGAAGGGCAGAATGTCATTGTCTCAACGAGTACTGCTTCTGGGAAGAGTGTTATTTACCAAGTGCGTAATCTAGCGGTCTCAGAATCATATGCGATGACGACGGATGTCAGATACCCGTCCTGAGGTTTCTTGAAGAGGATCTCGATGCTACTGCGATTTTCGTGTACCCGACGAAGGTAGTGGCAAATATTTTGAATTTGGTATTAGAATCTAAAGGCGACACTCAGGCTTTGGCTCAGGATCAGAGAGCAGCTCTAGAGCAATTACTCCATTCTTGTCCCAGCTTGGAACATGTGAAGGTAATCATGTCGTCCATAGGTGTATAACACTGCACTGTTATATACGAACACAGGTCGCAACCTACGATGGAGACACTCCGGAAGATCAACGAGCGGGTAAATTCTGCTCATGTATTCGTAGACCTAATTTCAGACTAAATTACCATGTCGTAGGCATTCGAGAGACAGCGTCTGTAATTTTCACAAATTTCGTGAGTATTCCTACACGTAGTACATTTGTATCGGTTTGCGTTGAATTTTGACGTCAGGATATGATGCATGCATCTATTCTACCACACGAAGACCTTTGGCGGAGGTCAGTTCTTGTTTCCATTGGAGTGGTGGTATTCTAAACCCACGGACTATCAGATTTTTGAGGAGTCTGAAGCTTCTTGCCGTCGACGAGCTTCACTATTACTCAAACATTTTCGGAAGGTACATTGGATTGCTTTATACAGTTAATCAGTTGGAATCTTACGCAACTTGTTCAGCCATGTAGCACAAATCATCCGCCGTTTTAGGAGAATCTGTGCAGCCGTTGGAAGTGGGTTGTTTTTTATTCTATAAATTTATGTATGCTAAAGATTATTCAGATAAACACACGCGATTTGTGTCATGTAGTGCGACTATTTCAAATCCCATGCAACACATGAAGAACATATTTGGCATCGACGTGAGTTCGCACACATCATTTGTTGACATAGGATTCTAACCTAGTGACCCTGTTAGAACATCGCTGAGATCACAAACGATGGGGCTCCCTCAGGCCGCAAAGACTTTCTTATTTGGTGTCCCCAGCCAACTGATCCCATGGATCCAACTCTTGGCCGGAAGAGCGCGCTCTCGGAAGCCACAGGGCTAATGAGGTTCTTGATGAAGCGGGGAATACGCGTCATTCTTTTTTGCAAAGTTTGTGATAATTTTTGTCTTCGTCGCTCGATTCATCTCAAGACTTGCCGACTGCTCGTATAGATCCGAAAAATATGTGAATTAGTGAGTATTCAGTGACTTCTTTTTTCCCCCCGCCCCAATGGCTTGGACAGGCAATGAAGACCATGCGAATCGAGTTGAGTGCGGAGGGACGCTTGGATATTTTGGAAAGAGTCATGCCTTACCGTGGAGGTTAGGCGTCTTCTTGTTCAACATTATTTAGCGCTGATATCGGGTGATCGAAGGTTATTCACAGCAGGTTCGTCCAGCGAACCGCTGCTCTCCGCGACGATGACTTGATTTTTCCCCTCCAGGACCGCCGTCGTATAGAACACGAAGCCTTCTCCGGTAATCTTCTCGGTATAATTGCAACAAATGCCCTTGAGCTAGGGGTTGATATAGGCGTTTTGGACGCTGTTGTAATGCTGGGATTTCCCACAAGCGTTGCTAGTTTCGTAAGTCAACCCATACAAATAAGTTCACAATATCCTAAAAGCTCCAAGCGACAACAAATTGGAAGGGCAGGTAGACGGGCTCGTGATTCCTTGGCCATTCTGGTTGCAGATGGCCCGCCGATCGATGTCTGCTATGTGAACCCTGACGAGCTGTTTGATAAACCCACAGATGATCTCGTCGTGGACCTTGAGAGCAAAGTGATATTAGAAGCACATCTTCAGTGTGCTGGTCACGAAATGCCTTTGTCACTAGAAGACGAGGTATACTTTGGCCCATTGATGCCAGAGTTGTGCAAAACGAGGCTAATGAAAGACAGGGATGGATGGTGAGTAAATGTGCTATGGGATAGCTGGTGTAGTTCACATCGTACCCAAGGTACCACACACATCCTAGATTTCTTCCGTTTCCGGCGAAGCATGTTGCTATTCGTGGACCCGAAGAAGAGAAGTATTCTATCGTTGATATCGCCAAAGGTTCCATTCTGGAGGAGGTTGAAATATCACGAGCGCTTTTCGAAATCTATGAAGGCGCAGTGGTATGTCATGGGCCCACACATTCATCAAGTGGAACAGAAATCGCTGACATTTCCTAGTTCATTCACCAAGGACTGACTTTTATCGTGAGTCCGCACCATTCCTGCTCAGCCTATAACTTACCACACACCATGAAGATCAAAGAAGTTCATCATGATTCCAAAATAGCGAAACTCATTCGAGCAGATGTCAACTGGGTCACAAGGCCAAGGTATGTAATGTGGTGTGGATAACCATGGTAGGCATTCAAGTTATTGATGTCCGTAAATTCAGAGATTTTACGTGAGAGGTTCTATCTTGCGTTTCTGGTTTAGCCGTTGAACCTCTGTTTAGCGACGTCAATGCCGTGCAGACGTATCGCATCAAAGAAATAAAAGAATCACCGTATCGCGCATTTTTTGGCCGTGGGTTCGACAAATGTTGCATCTTCACTTGACTCACTAGATTCCCCAGGGGTTGAGGTGGTCACAGAGGTCTATGGTGCGTTCTCTCGTTGTAGTTCCGGTCGTGGATGACCTGACATAACTACAGGTTATTTCAAAATCCGGTGAGCCCCGTGCAGTCCGTTCACAGTGCCATATCTCACAATCACAGGAACAATATTGTGTTGGATGCTGTGGATCTTGAAACCCTGCCTTGGGAACGAGAAACGACTGGGATGTGGATAGACGTCCCGAAATCCATCCTGGATTTAATGCGGGTCAAGGAAATCAACGCTAGCGAGGCCGTCCATGCTGCCCAGCATGCCTTCTTAAATCATTTTGTCATGGCAGATGATCTTAAAACCGAATGCAAGGTAGCTGTGAAAGAGTACAAGACCACGGAGTCACAGAGAAAAAGACCAGGACGGCGAGTTTTTCCTCGTAGGCAGCATATTTGCTTGATTTGCTGACATGCAACAGTCTCATCTTCTACGACGCTGTGGGAAAAGGTGGTGGGGTGGCTGCCAAAGCTTTTGATCATGGTCAGTCCAGTTTATTTATTTATTCATAAAACATCTTATGATGAATGTCAAGTCGACGATTTATTGCGCAATGCGTGCAATGCCGTGGAAGCTTGCGGTTGCCCTGAGGGCTGTGGAAAGTGTACGTCTTCTGATGCGGCTGAAGTGATGGAGACCGCTGAATGGGTGAATATCAGGCGTTCGAAGTCCTTCGTGCAGAGAAAATAACGAGGTTTCTTCCAAAATTGGAGCCCTGATAGTCTTACGAGGCATATTGGGGATCGCCATGGATGCAGACAGTATTGAACCACAGCACCACGTCGGACACGAGACTATCGTGGTAGCATCAGGCGTTCGCACGGTGGAAGGGATCCAAGTAGAGGTGGATGTACGATAATTCCAGATAGGAGTAAATATCTAGCTGAGTATATAAGGGCTAGTTTATGCCAAGGGATCAAAATCACCCCAGTCGTCCTTTGATAGTTTACTTGGAGGATTCCATAACTGCTGTACTGGCTTGGATGGTGCGAGGACATTGCCCATGGTGGGTGGCATCGCCACCAGAGGTGTCGAAGCCATAAAAGGCGGAGGTGAGGAAGAGGCCATCATTGGTGGAGAAGTCATGAAGCTAGACGGAATGGCGGAATGTGACACGCTGTAATTCTGGAACGATGGAGGTTTGGCTGTCATAGGTGACATCTGAGGGGTTGTATTTGCATAATTTGGCCTGTGTGACTGGCCTTGCGAAGAGCCCGATAGCACTGGTTGGAAAGTTGAGGGTGAAGCAGCGAATGTTGGTCGTGACTGTGGTGGTGGAGAAAATGTGTTTATACTAAACGACGGCCCAGAGTTGGCATTTACGCTGGGCCGCGACAGTGGAGGAGGCATAGATGCGCGGAAAGGATCGTTCTCAGGTTGCCTCGGTGAAGGAGGTAAAGAGTGGGTCTGCGCCTGGGACGGTGTTGAAGCTATGGTCGGGGTCTGCACTTTCGAGCTCTGGAGAATAAATTGTAAGCGGAAAAAAAGAAAGTGTGTACAGACACTCGCCTCATTGCTGGTGAAGATGCTTCCCCAAACATCGTCATCCCATCCTTTCGAATTGTCGATCACCGTATCCGCTTTGACTGTAGCACCGTTGGAACGGCCCACCAGGTTTTGGAAATCTACGCTGTCAGAAAAGGTCGTCGGTCCCGATGCTCCATTGACTGCAGTCGCGGAGCGGTCCTCCAGCCGTTGTGAATCGCGCAGGAACTGATTATGTTCCTTTTCTACACGGTCACCCAATTTTCGAATTACGCCCATGAATCGCTGAAATTGCTCCAGATTGAGGACTGTTCGATGACGTTTTATCAACGACATCGATTTGCTAGAATATGAAGGACGACTTACGCGGACCCATGGACATCGCCCAGAGTTGAGGCAGAACAAGGGTGGCTACGGCATCGCGATCTACTTTGAAACCCATGGCTTCTTGCACTGATAGCGTTGCCATCTACAAGAGAGATGATAGACTTGCTTTCAATACAGAAGTAACACCACTTACGGTTACTGCAGGTTCCTTTGTGCGAATTTTCGATAGGAGAGGAACAAGTTTTTGTGTCAAACTTATCTGCGAAAGGCATCAGAATCAGGACTTTTTAGAGGACGACTGAAACACACCTGATCAAGCGTCTTCACCATGGTGAGGAACGTCTTCAGAGTGGCTACTTTGACCGACAAGATGCGAGTCTTTGTGAATACCAACTATAAAATGAAAATTAACCATCCATTCGGTGGAGAGATGAAATGGCAACACCCACGGCGACACGGGGGAAAAGTACCCCTTGCACTTCTGCATAGTCAATAGTCTCGCATAGGTCCGGCACAGCTTGCAAAGCACGTTCTTGAACCTTGAAAACCTCAGTCTAAACTCCAAGTGACGCGGACAAAGCGCAACTCACCACAGCGTGCTCAGACTCGAGTGCATTATATATCAAAGGTAGAACCTCTGCAACAGATCATCAATGATAACGGAATACCGAAAGAGTAAGCACCAAACGTACGCTCTCTGAATACCCTTTGATCAGTTTTTGTTTGCAGCATTGGAAGATTATCTAGCAGGGTCAGCATATTTTGTGGGGGTTCCTTGACCACAAACAAGGGTTTGAGACTGGGAAGCACCAAAGTCGCGAATTGACTCGGGGAGAGCACCGTTGAAATGGAGAACACGTTTGGCAAGATGTAGGGTAACAGATTTATATCTTTCATCTATGCGGCAGCATGTGAGCAAATGCATAAATAAGACTTGTCCTGGATTACCGACTTCTTCTAACAAGGACGGCAGAATTTTGCGTGTGCGAAGGCCTTCGGAAAACTTATCGAGGACGTTCGTCAGACCTTTCATGAAAGATATTTTTTCTTCTCGCGTTTTAGATGTGAAGTTTGATCGATCTAGGAAATTGAGGGTCGAAATGGGGAGAGAGGAAAAAAAGGAATGGGCCGGGAGTGTGGTTGGGGTTGGGCGATTGTTCGGATGTCGCGTAATCAAGGACCGGAGTAGATCTGCAGGTGCAAAAGCACGAGTGTTCATATATCATCTTCGTGCTCGATAATAAACGCACCCTGGAGGTCACTGTCCAAGCGCTCCATACCAGGCGGGGGTCGACCGGCGTTTTCGCGTAGACCACCTAGACCACCATGGTTTTTGAATGGAGGAGTGCCCTTGCAGTGAACCGCATAGAGAAGACAGCCCAACGAGTATATGTCGGAAGCTGTGACGAGGACCTCGTCCAAAGCGTACTCCGGAGCTAGAGTAGTGATTTAGCCGTGTGCAGTATAGAGATAAACCCGCATGCACCCATGTAATCGAAGGACCGTTGAATGTACGGTGGTACCCGTCCATCAAATGTGGGGAACTCCCATCGCGTAGGTGTCCCCTCCGGTGTGAGCAAAGGGATTGTCAAACCAAGTCCAGATATTTTCCAATCACCCTGTCGTTCGAGAACACTAAGTCATACAAATTGAAAGTGACGGAAGCATAGTCAACTAACGGCACCATTTATGACAATGCTTTCCGGACAAATATTTGAATGAATCAATTTGGCGGAAGAGTGAAGGAACAAGAGACCTTTGCAGATCTGGAGGATGCCTTTCTGGATCTGTTGTTTGTCAGTATGAGGACAGAGGCGGTCGGTTCTGCGCTAAATATTCACGAACTTCGATCTCATCCAGTTCAACGAGAGGCGAGTATCTTGCGGATCCAGGGATAGACAACTCGAGAGAGGAGAGTAATGGCTCGGTGGCAAATGTCAATTCACTCCGAGTTTCCTCCAGGGGTTCGACCATTTCTTGTACTCTGTGAAAAACCACTCCAAGACGAGATCAACGAAGTTCATGCGTACCCAAAATAGATGGATGACGGAGTCTCCCCAGGGCAGATGCCTGTCGATCGTAGTATTCCTCAGTATTGAATTTTCTTTTGGAGACAAACAGCTACCTCAGCCTTGAGCACTTCAAGGGCCCTTTCCTTTCCAATCGAACCTAGCCGTTCAAGGTCTGCGCCCCGCTTATCAAAACTCCACACAGAAACACGCTTGTTTGTAACTTTGTGGGAAGCTGACTGAACTTTCCATAGACCTATATTTACGGGTGGTGAGAAGGGTGCAGGCAAAGTTGATGAAGAGCCATTAGGCCCCGGGGATGAAGTTCTGCTGCCTGTGGAAGATGTTCCGATGTTGTATGATTGGGATATTGCGGTTCGACCGAAGAATGATGTTGCGGCTGCGAGCATTTTTGAATTCCTATTCGTGACTGACGCCCAAAGCCTCGACGCGGTAGGGTGGTCCGTGCACCGTCCTTGGACTATAAAAGGCCTGGCCCGTCACCTGGTATCCTTACCACTCTGGCCTTTTGGCTTAGATCAAGTGTAGTATCTGTTCTTAATAGTTTAACCACTATTATGGAGGCATCGCCTCCATTATTGGTTATCTTATTTTTGCCGCCCCTGCTCCTCTGTGCTCTGCTTGCAACACGGGGACGTGATGACCTTGCTACTGCACTACCGGCTTGTGTCGTCGGGGGATCCACAACTTTCTCTTTGCTGCGTGCATACTCCGGGTCAATTGACCAAGGAATTTCATTCAGCAAATGGATTGTCTTAAACACCAAACGCAAATGTCGGCGAGCCATGCAAGCTTGTCAAAATTCTAACATCCCCACTCTCTCCCGCCCCAGCGGCAACATAGATTGGAATAAAATGATCTTCGCGCGGATGGGATGGACGGAATCCGTGGTGTTTTGTCAATTCTACTAGGCTTTTTTTGCGTACTGTAGGCTGCAAGATATAATGTTAGCTTGGGTTGATATGGTATTTGATACGAACATCAGTCGCAGAGACAGCGACCAGGATCGCTTGATCAAATGCTTTGTAGACTGGGTTTGTAGTCGTAGGGGACATGGATGATAAGTCATGTAAATTGTGGATCGTCAGGCCACCGGAAAGAATCAGTACTCCGTCCTCCCTGCAGTATGAATGTGCATTCTGTTGAGCAATGTATGTATATGAACTAACCTGAGTGTCGTGAGAGCTTTGCCCAAAGCCCAGTTTTTCTCTGGGTTCAGACTCTGGTCAATAGATACTTGTACGATGGGAATGTCCATGAACTCTTCGCCAAACATGATTCTGAAAGGAACGAACACTCCGTGATCCAGTCCTGGTCCCGAAAACCCACGCCCGTCTTGTCCGCGACTTTCGGTCCTCAGTGTTGTACGGGCACCTTGACCGGCCTGATATGACCATAACTTCAAGCGCTTACAAGCACTTAAGGTAAGAGGTCGTACCTCTTTGTAAAGCTCAGTCACACGATGTGCGAGACGGGAATCTCCTTTAGATTTGAATTTGAGCTGATAAAGCTCACGTGGAAAGCCGAAGTAGTCCATCAAGAGCGGATTCTCGTCTCCATAATCCGTCACTGCATCGATGATCAGTTAGCTGCTTGTCCAACTATCACGAACCAGACATACCCAGACGTGTCCCAGCGGTCTCCCAATGAGCACTGAAGACAACGATCCCTCGCGGTTTGTATTTTTCCAATAAAGTCGGACCAAAGTCGGCTAAGAAATTTGCTAGGGGTCCTGAAGGTCCTGCATGATCGTAAACAGGACCCATCCGAGGATTTGAGTCTTTCGGGAAGGATAGCATGGGGGAACCATGGCCGAAGAAGAAGGCGGGGATATTTTCTGGCGTATCAGGGAGTGCATCGAGAGCTTTCCTCCATTCTGATGGCGTAGACATGGGAGTGGCTAATAGTGTTTCGAATGCGATCCGAGTCAATGTCGACTCGATTCTTCAATTCATGGTTAGTTATATAAGACGATAGCAGCCTATCGGTGTTACTAACATTGATAGATAATAACCATTATTCATCTGTTACAGTAAGCAGGCTTTGAGATCAAATTTAAATCTCCGCTATCGGCAATACGGCAGTCACAGTGGGATCACATCACGTGCAGTCTTCTCGCACAACGCCGTCTTCCTTCGCAAAATGTTCAATCGATCCAATGTTGGCGGCTGGCTTCTAGGGAAAACAGTTCGCAAAGGTGGCATCACCTCAACAAACGCCCATGCACGCTCGTCGACGCCTCAGATTCAGAGCACCTCATCTACCATCTTTGGTGGAGGAGTGAAAGATCCCTCCGGAAGAACCTCTGAATATTTCGTCAGTCTCATCGTCTTCGCCCGTGTATCAGAATAATTACATTGCATACATAGTCCATGGATGATCAGTGTCCCGTTTGCAAAAGTGACAGATACTTGAACCCAAAATTGCGCCTTCTGGTAAGCTCTTGCTACCACAAAATGTGTGTGCGTTGTTGCGATGCTGCTGCTTTGCAGACTCAATTATAATTGACGCGAGATAGGTGTGAATCATGCATAGACCGATTGTTCACCCTCGGACCTGCACCTTGTCCGATATGCAACAAGGTTCTGAGGAAGCTGGCCTTTACGCCGCAAACATTCGAGGATCTCGGCGTTGAAAAAGAAGTCACCATCCGAAGACGAATAGCAAAAGAGTGAGCTCTCAGTCGTTCAATTCTAGGTTTGTACTCAATCCACCCCTCAGATTCAACAAGCGAAGGGAGGATTTCCCCGATTTGCGTTCACACAATGACTATCTGGAGGAAGTGGAGGACATCAGTATGTCTCACATGTCATGTCCACATATCGTCTTCCTTCATCTCTTGGCTTCTAGCATTCAACCTAATAAATGACATCGACATTCCTCAGACCGAAGCCCGAATAGCCGCCTATCGTGCCGAAAATGCTGCACTTATTGAACTCAACATTCAACGCGAGGAACAATACGCTCAGGCTCTCAAACAGCAAGAAGAAGACGAACGTCGAGATCGCGAATGGCGCGCCCAAGAAGCGCTCCGTGAAGAGGAGGAGGAGCGCGAGGAGCGCGAAAAGGAACGTCGAGAAATTATCGACAGACTCGAGACAAGCGACAAAGATGCATCAAAGGTTATTGCACGATCGCGCGCCGATGCACTCAAACGCTCCTCTGCGAAATCCTCAGCAACAGTCATCCAGAGCAACGCAATGCTCCTGCGGTCAAGGGCGGCGCAGAGCACGGTCGTCCCCGATGTTCCGCATGTGCCGTTACAAGACGACTGGTATGCTTACGAAGATATGTTTGTGATGAGGGACAGTTATGAGGATCCATTCAGTGAAGCTGTTAGGAAGGATCGGGAAGGCATTATGAGAGGGGGTGGGTATCGAGTCGAGGAGGCTTGGGAGAGGGCATTGAGGTCTGCCGTGGCTGGATTGGATATTCCGCCATTGGCTGGGCTGGATCCCACAGAAGCTGGTCCTCCTGTCCTCTTAGACCAAGGGGGTGATGTTATCATGGCTTCTGCCTGACTATTTGTGATGAGCACAGCCATTTTTGACCATTCCCATGACGAATGTGTGATGTGCCCGCAGTTTTACAGTTATCTCCCACAGGTGGAACAGACTCAGGCCTGCACTAGTCAACGATAGACGAGTCTACACCATCTCAATCGAGCACTCAAGACAATGGAGGTGTGAAAAAAGGCAGCTGAAGTGCTTGCTCCCTGTCACATCCTTCCATACCCTGAACCTAAATACTTGTAGTTATTGACTTCTCCCTTTCCACGCGTGCTGTGCCCTCCTTGAAAACTCTCTCCAGCAATGCATTAAACCAGGCTGTTCTCTGCAAATGTATGCCATGGCCGGTATTCTTCCACTGAACAAATTCTGCCTCGGGCATATGGTCCTTGATACGATAGCTGTTTCGTACATCGACAAGATCGTCCTTGTCACCTGTGACAATCATAACTTTGGGTATGGATGCGGAGATGCTGCGTAGGCGCGAGGCGCTGACATGATGGGTGAGGGCGGCAGCCATCTGTGAGATAGAACCAAAGAATGTTTGAGGCGGCGTTACTTCTATTCTCCTGGAATAGGCCTGGCATTGGCGATGAGCAATAAATATGCTGCACTGTGACAGAATCAAATACAATAGCAACGCGCCTCTGTTTGAACTTCTCGGTTGGTCTTGCCAGCCAGGTCATTATCTGCATGTTCGTCCAACCACGCGACTGGAAACACCATTGGAAGTACAATAGGGATCTTCTTCGAAGGGTCCGCGATAGTCATGAGTCTGTCATGCACGGAGGGATCAGACATACGGACACACATTGACAACAGCTAGATCCACCTTCCCAAAGAATAAAGTCCAACCCACTGATGAGGTTCAGCTCACAGAATATCAAGTCAACCTCGAAATCACCTACGGGCGGTAAATTGGACCATGGTCTTCCTCCTGGTGTCGTAACACACAGGCTTAGAGAAGCAATTCGCTCAGGGATACGAGTTGCCAGCTCTGGATAAAATAAGTTCAAGTATTCATCTCTCCATAGATGCCAAACACTCGCCTTGAGCTATCATACCACCGAGAGAATTACCTACAACGTGTAAGTCGCGTTTGCTGGTCCAGCCGAGCAATTCTAAGAGTACGACGATATCTTCGGCCATTCCGCTTGTCCTAGTTATCAATCTATGACTGATTTACGCGTCCAAAAGAATAGCGCAACATACGCGTAGGGCCCTCTCGGAGCTGTACTATGACCCACTCCTCTATTATCAAACACCAAAGCTGAGTATTCAGGTAGTCGGCCAAAATGCTCAATCTGATTAGACCAAGCGAATGAACTGCTATTCAAACTGCATTGAAAAACCTACGCTAGGAGATTAAGATCAAATGGGAGTTGTGAATGGCAGCTGACCCCATGATGAAAACGATCTTTGTTGGTCCTGTGCCATGTTGTTCGTAGTACAGCGAATGGCTTTCAAGAGGGTTGTCCTGGTTTCTGACTTGACAGAGACCTTTGCGAATGCACGTCGACGGGTCAAATATGGATCTGAACATGATGCAGATACGTGTAGAGTTCTATAGACGCTACAGGCGTCTACATACAGTTACTAAGTATATACATGTATCAATTAGCGGACAAAGAGTAATGTGGGCGAAGCGCGCGCGTCACCCGGACCAATGCAAAATAGTCGCTGTGAGGGAAACAGGGGTGACGCACTTGATGAAATTGACACTGAGACAGAGATCTAATGGGAAAGGGGGATGACGAAAACCGACTGGAGTCGAAGAATATTGTTTCTAAGAGTCCACGTAAACCTTGATTGTGTATACATGAACTTCAGTGTGGTCCTGAAATCTAGAGACGATTCCAGGGGTAGCGAACTTCAGTCTCGCCAAAAGTATGTCAGGCAAGAATTGTGAGACGAAGGGTGCCTTACGCAATATACAATATTTTAGATGAAGGACTAAATCAATGACCTCAGCGTTTGCCCTTACTCTTCCCGTTTGCTTTCCCCGAAGACGTCTTTTTTGGTCGATCATCGTCGGAGTCGTCGGAACCTGCTTTCCTCGTCGGATCTGCTCGCTTCATATCAGCTTAGAAGAAAACGCGTCAGCAGTTATGTCACACAGAAAAAGTATGAAAATCACATTTCGCGGCCTTTCTCTCCAGTTCGTCCCAATCATCACCTACGTTAGTATCAGCATGGAGATGATTACAACGAAATTGTCAGAGACAAACCCTCATCACTGTCGTCCCCACCAGAACCATTACTGCCACCGTCAAAATCATCACTATCAGAAGCGGCATACTCGCTCTCCGCATCGCTGCTTTCGGCTTCTTCAAATTCCTCTGGGTCGGCTTCAAACTCGGATTCGGATTCCACGCCGTCTTCGCCTTCGCTCTGACACCACAAATGTCAGAACAGAGCCAACTTTGTGATCAATATGAAGCAAACCTCATCGCCTCCGGTAGCACCTCCAAGGAAGCTCCATCCACCTTGCTGGAAAAATTCATATGGGCTTTCGTTGATTGTTTTCATGATCGGTGCCCAGTTAAGATTGACAGGCCCCACACTCAACGGAATGTCTACGGAACTAAAAGATCAACATAAACAGTTGTTCAACTACAGTGATCATAAGAACATACTCCAGCCAGTTCTTGACGTCATCCAATTGCGCACTTTGTATAGAATTGATGTGGAGAGGGTTTTTTGTAAAATCCTTGAAAATGAAGACGAGATCAAATTGCTTCAAAGTGAACTGCACACGCTCCAAGGACGCAATTTCGATGTCCGCCAGAGTGATCACGAGGAAAGGGGGATCGGTAAGGTGAACGAGACATTCCGTTGTGGGTTGGAGGCGAACATTTGTGCGGTAAGGAACACCTTCGAATGAAAGTTCCCTGAATGGGGTGTCTGGCTCGAGCGTGTCACCTGTCTGGAATCGATTGCGTCAAAGCGTAGCCAGTGTTGACCACCAAGTGCAGACTAACCGATGCCGTAGCCGCCTCTGCAATTTTTTCAGAGAATATTCTGAATTCTTTGTTGAGAATCTGTCGTCGCTTTCTCTCTTGTTGCTCCATTTCGATCTCGTCCTCGTCTCCATAACGGTGTTTACGTTTTCGATTCCCCGTCTCATCGAATTGGACATCGGAAGCCTCACGGAAAAATTGGACATCCTAATGGTAAAAGAAATTTTGGTCAGATACGAACGAAATACCATAGCCCGAGCTTCAACGAACGTGTGCCTTCTTCTTGCCAATCATGATGGGAGCCTTTAGATGAACATGTATAATAACTAGAAGTTCACGATCGCATGGCTGGAAGAAAAGGTGCTTGACATTACTAAAGAGTATGTCTATCGGAAGGTTAGACTACGTGGAATAGACAAAATGGCGATCCTACCGATTTTTTGCGAACCAAGGGGTGATTGATATCGCATGCCGTTCTGGTGAATTTCGACTTCACCCGGAAGCCGTTTACCATCCAGAGCGGGCCTTACAAAAACTTCTGGGAGTTTAGTCGGTCTTCTGCCTTTGATCTCCTGAAGGACATCTTGCTCGATAACGTCGGCCATTTCCTTCTTTTGTTGCGCCCGTTTGTTCACTTCTTTCTTCAATTCAGTTATTTGCTTGCAGATTTGGTCAAAACGGTGGCCGTCGGGTGAGCGATAAGTGACAGAGCGAATAAATGTGGCATCGGGGTCTTCGAAGGGCTACATGGAAATACGTATAACAGTTCCGATGACATTCTGAAGGCATGGCATTTACCGTATCTTCCTTCTTCCCAGCGAGTTGGCCTGGGGTTTGGAAATTGATTCGCAGGTAAGTGAGGTCGCCCTCGTCGTTTTTGCTGGCGTTTTTGACAGTGTTAATGTGGAAGGGAACGGCAAACCCATGGACGGGTAGAACGATGGTCTGAGCCTTGCGATCGACGAATATCTGTACGAGGCCATCAGTATGAATACGTCATGATTTGTTACAAGGTGTGACCAACCCGTAGACTCTCCACCTCCTTCGGCAATGCTACCTCGCCCTTATAGCTCTGAAATCGTTTCCAACCTTTCCCCTCCTTCCCACCGCCCCCACCTTCTTCTTCCGAATACTTGGCCAAACCATCGATTTGCAGTTGTGAGTGTAGTTCTTCTTGATGTCCTGCGAGTTTCGCAGCGACAGTCATGATGATTTCTTCTTGGGCAGCACTGCGTGTCTTATTCCGTAAAACTTTTCCGGCAACAGTTTTGTGCTTCATGGGTGAAGCAGTGCCATTAGCGGTACGCTTGACGGGGGCCACTTTAAATTCCTTGCTGGGTTTGTCCTCCGCATCACTGGAAGGTGTCAAGAAGAAAAGCGTATCCTTGGTCGATTTGACTCCTTCTGTGAGAAGGATCGCCTTCTCATGTTCGATTTTAACCGTGTCGACGAGATGTAGTACATATCTACTCAGTCAAGTTAGTTTCGTGACGGTGAATGGAGATCTCGCGCACTTCTGTCCACCATCATCGACTAGATCTGAGAATCCAAGCGCGAGATTGAAAATCATATTGGTCTTCAGGTGACGTCCATTCTTGGGTGATAGAAGATAGGCTGAATCACGGAATTCCATCCCCATCTGAAAGTGCTAAATGTCAAATGTTTCCAATGTACAATAAAACCCTTCTTACACCGAAACCTATGTTCTTCACAAAATTCTTCTCTAGTTCGGGCTTACTATCCTTTACGAAAGCTAACGCGTGTTGGTAAACTTCCCGAGCCGAAACACCATCTTTGAGGGTCGTGAGAAGCTCGGCTTGAAGTGATAATAGAAGATTGTAGATGGCCTCTTGATCCTGGAGGACTTCAGGTTGGAATCATTTATCGAACCTTTGACGGACTCGACTCACTTTGGTGGGATCGACAATAAAACTGCGACCAACATTGGCACAGTAGCCTTTATATCGCATTCCAACAGCAACTAGTAGCACGCCTTTATGCGCTATATTGTCTGAAGTTGGTTCTGCCGTAAATCTGAGGTCGTATCCGGAGCTCGACGATCGTGATTGGATGATGGGCGAGTAGCAGAACTCCGCAGACTGCAAGTCGGCCTACCACAAGAGTCTCAGATATTGTGGTTCTGCAATTGTTATGAAGTGAAACTCACATCATTTAAGCCTCGGCCTCTGTTCCAAACCTTCATATCAGGGCCCTTCGCGTTGGCGCCTTCTCCAGAACCTAGCCGCGCTTCAATCTGAGCAGCAAATGCGTCGTGCGCTAGTTTTGCCTCCTTGTCTAAAACCATCTCTAATTTGAGCGCGATATGATGCACGAGTAATGTGGATGTGAGTGCTGCCGCCACCCTCGTGGCTCTCTGTATTGATGATAAGAGCGTGCATCCTAAAATCAAGATAACGTTTAATTACCAGCTCTTCTTCGTCCTTGACAGCCATGAAAGTCGAAACGGCAGGACTCATGTCAACGAGTTCTGGTTGACTCGCGGACTCAGACACCGCCTTCTTCCACTCGGTGATGAGTTTCCCGGTATGTGTCTCCTTCACCAGGGTACCAATGCGTTGTTGACTTGTATACAGTTCAACGAATTTAGTTAGAGTGTCGTTGGCTGGCTCCTTTGATTTAGCTTGGGCGAGAATCTCAACGTGAATCATATCATTATCATCCTTGATCTGCGAAAGATATTTTGCTAAAGGAAAAAACGCGTCAGCTCACCGACATCAATGTCAATGGCGAGACAACACGCCTTTGGAAGCCGAACAAAGGATAGATAATTTATCTTTTTGAAAGAGTATAAGAGTCGAAGGGAACTCATATCCTAACAACCATGTCTTCGGGTATGCCACGTCAGCGATCAAGTATCAATGAGTTCGGTGAACGAGATCGGACTGACTTGGAAGGAAGTACCCTTGCGAATGGGTTCATCCTCGCCAGCCGGATCCCCAGCAGAGAGTAGAAGGGCATCGGCATCTGCTATGGAACTGTATTCGTCGTTTTTGTTCGCGTTCTAGAGGACCAATGGACAAAATTAATTTCAGTGAGTGAAAGTCGACACTGAAAGTCCACGCACCGTCCAGCCATCGAGAATAAGCTTGAGACGTGAATTAAAGAGCGCCTTGTTCAACTGAACCTGCATTGACGACAATATGGACAAGAGAGCAGGAAGGTAAAGACAGGATCTGCAGAACCGTGACGCGACGGCGTCCACGATGCGGAGATTCAATTACTACTCTCCTGCTCACCATTCGGAATGTTGGACACAGGTTCTGCACGAATTTATCTTGACTTCAAGGACGGCTTACCATCGCATCCAGGCAGTCACTGGACTCGATTCGTCTGTGTCTCAGATACTCACTCCCGTCAATGTTCTGTGCCTCCTGGGGACGTTCTGTTACATGCTGGCGATCTGAGTAGCCACGGCTATTGTAAACAGTTGATCGTGACCCTTAATTGGCTCAAGTCATTGGAACACCCTACCAAAATGTGAACTTCAGTGGACTGTCACTGTATTTCCCAATTCGGCTTTCTCACCGAAATTGCAGAATTATTGCTGGCAATCACGACGTAGGCGTCTGCTCTTGATCAAGACATATCTGCTCAGACTAGTTGGGTTTTCATAAGCTGTGCTTGGATGAAAAGTGGACGGATGGAGATTACATGCTTCCCAATGTGCGTGGTTTCGGGAAGCATGCATTGCTTACGATTAAACACGATGCCTCTCCAGGGAGTAGATGCAGCACGGATCCTGATCCGGAGCGCAGGTATATATTACCTGGAAAACAATTCTTTCCAATTCACTACAGCAGCTGGTCGACAATGGAAATTATACGGTTCCCCGGTATGCATTTGCTACGAAGGTTGATTCAATGAAAACCTTACCAGTTTAGGTTTCGCCCATCTATGCCAGAGGAGCTTTTCAATACTCAACGGACGAGGAGGCAGATGGTCAGATATTTTGATATACGCCTACACGTTCTCGTCCCCATTGAATGCTTTCCATTGCAGCAATCTACAGGCGTATACCGACCGATACGGAAATTTTACTTACCCATACACCACCGCACGAAACGTTGGACCTGACACGACGAGGCAAACACGCCGGCTGTAAACGCCTAGCGAGGACGTTGCGTGGCCTCAATGCATGCAGATTGCATGTTTTTGGACACATACGCGAGGCTCGTGGAGCTGAACTTGTCAGCCAGGAAATGGTCCCGGAAGGCTACCGCGTGGCCGTGAATGCTGCGATGTATATGCGTGGCCAACCTGCCGTCATCGTTGATCTCCGAAACTGATGTTCACAAGTAAGCTAGGAAACTACTGTCTACTGGGGATATTTGAGCCTTGTGAGGTTGAACCATCTAGTAGTAACTAGCTTGAACTCACCGCGTTTTCGGAAACCTTGTCACGATCACATTGTTCAATAGATTCACAAGATGTTATACCAATGGAGATACTCGTAGTTAATCATCGATTCCCAGTGTACCGAGGTCCCTAAGAATAAATACAGCTTCTTCAACACGCATTTCCAACACGGTAAGCTTTTCCTGTTTGTTTGCCCACTCTTTCAGGACCTCTCGCTCAATCCGCGTCAACAGGCTCTCATCTTGGCTCACGTCACTTCGCTCTCGCTTGTCGAGAACTGCTTTGACTCCTGGGTCCTCCTCTTCTGCACGTCGCCGGACGCTGATATTATATAGCGTCTTGTATAGGTTACCTAACAGTGTCGAGTACGCTTTTAGAAGATCTACATGCCTGTTAGACGAAGTTAGTACATATGTTTGCAGAGGATTGCAGAATGGTAGTACCAAAGGTAAAACGTTCGGGTTGGATTACGGTCTGCACTTTTTGGAACTTCTTGGGTGCTGATCAGAGAATCGGTCGCAAGGGCTGACAATAGCGGTCGGACATCTTTTGCCGCCATCATAGCGATTTTGGAGATCTGTCTGCAAAAGTCAATAAAATCAAAAGGTGTATGCAACCATTAATGCGAGCCTGTTTTTCATCCATCTTGCCGGTATCGAGCAACAGTCGTAATATTCTTACACCGTCATCGCCATGCCTTTCTCTGGCAACAGCCTCTAGTACACGTCTTCTCAATCTTCTACCTATGATCTCGAACTCTACCTGAACCTTGGAAGACCCCAGAGATACAAACGATGCGGCACGGCCTGTTGGTGTGGGATTGTCCGCAGATGAAAGCAAACCGAGATATTCTTTGACGAGTGAAGCATCCGAAGGCCTTTTGGATGACGAGGTAACAAGGCCCGATGATATGTCGTTGTCGTCGGGCAGTTGCATCACAATATTAGCGATAGATGTGGGTTCTGGCAAATGTAAGCACGGCGGAGGTAACGGGAACAGTGGTTTAAAAACCAACCTGATCTGACCTCGGTCACACTAACTTGTTTTGCTTCCGTGGCTTTCAGCGTAGCTCGCATAATTTGCGCAGCCCCATGATTGAATCGTTCTCTGGTAGCTGTCTCGATGAGCTGTAATGCGTGTGTTAATATCAAAACATTTTCTTGATGTAACTTCTTACTGTATTGCGGATGTGGATGTTGAACTTGTCAAAATTCACTCGGAAGTAGACGTCGTCCTGAGATTAGTAGTCAAGCCATGCGTAGAAAAAGGTGAATGCATACAACTTACGTCAACAATAAGCTCCTCGACCGCTTTACGCTAAGGGTACGAATGTCAAATAGAGTGAAAACAAAAACATCATTCCGTACCTTGGCGGACCGATGACCCAAATGTTCCTTCGGTTTGCGTTTCTAGTCAAACTGACTGTTTATACAATTTCTGTTTGTCAGGTTTGTGGCAATAAACTCACCAGCCCAACTGTCTCTGCTTCTTCTTCCTCTCTTTTCAGTCGTGCATCCGCTTCTTCTTTCGCGTGACGCAGTTCCTTTGCCGTTGGAAATCCTGAAATTTTAGCTTTTGCTTCGGCCTCGTATTTGATACGCTTATCCCGAGGTGAGACGTGAGATAAAACGGTGGAAGGTTTCAGGTACGAGGCAGTAACTAATTTGTAGAGCGTCTGGGTGTAAACAGCGGAAGCTATAAAACGTGTTGAGATCCCGGTAGCAAGAAGGGCTACACAGCATACCTTTTGGCTTGGACGTAGATAATCGGGACAAAAGTTCTGGAGGACGAAGCTTTCCATGGTCCAATATCAATTGCACTATTTCTCCACCCTGGAAAATAATTTAGCATGTTCCCCACCTGGAGTACGTTCCATACCGCAATCCCAAATATCTCAGTAGCCTGCCAGACGAACCTGCCAAACCTCAGCCGTACGAGGCATTCTTCGACGTTAACCTCGACCATCTCTCCATCCTCTTCCGTTCGGGCATGCCATAAGAGATTGTGTTGCACTAAGACCAAGATGGCTGCGCGCACTGTCCGAGGTTTGAGGGATGTGAACCGGACTAGATGCGTTAGTGGCAGGCGTCCACGCGTGAGTAAAACTGATGCGACATTCTTCGGAAAATGCTGATCAAAAGTATGAAGATATCAGCATCAAAAAAATGCTCACCGCAGTGAGTGGACCGAAGTGCGAGTGTATTATTTGAACGCACAGACGAGCCGTGTCCGTATCTGCCATGTGCAGAGACACAAAGCACAGAATACAGAGTTCGACGATTCCGAGTCACAAGCTTAAGCGCAATGTCGAAAAGAATTACGGCGATCACCGAACTAACACTGAAATTTTTGCAACAGGATTACAAGTAGTAACGACTTCCTCCAAACCATTAGTCCCACTACTCCTACAATGACTCATGGCCGGTGGGCGTTTGATATTGAGCTGAAAATGTTAGTAAAAATACAGAGATTAAACACGCCACAGGGAGAATGAATGAATGGTCAATGCGAATAAATGACTTAGCCTTGTTGAACGTGCGCTTGAAGTGATATATGCCGGAGTCGATGTGGGGACGTAAAGGATGCGGACCTGGCAAGAGGTCATCCATCGGCCACTATGCAATGAAGTCTAACGGATCGTCGGGTGTCTAGTGACCCAAGATGCAGTCTGAACAACTCATTCGATACGTGGTCGCTTGAGCCCTACAACACCAAGTCAATATTTAAGCGTTGTTGGATGTAGAACGACAAACCGGGAGAACCAGGCAGCACTACAGGATCACCTTCAGAATCGACTGCGTCATGTCTTCTTTTTGATGTGGTGCTGGAAAGGGTGATCGAGCTTTCATTTGAAACTATGTCATCATGTTCTGCTTCCCAGTTGATGTCGGGTTCTCCTTCTCCATCGAGGCTATCATCCCACTCCTCATCGTAAGGTTCGGGATTAACATCCTGCTGTATGTGCTGCTCAGATGTGGTGGAATCTAATAGAGAATCTAAGCTCTCATTAGTGCAAGTAGATATGGTCGAAGAACGGGGGCTCACCAGCAATGTTGTGTTCGCTCTCGAGGACGAAGACGGAATGGAAGTCCGACTCATCTACAACATTTTGTAGCTCCAAGTCGAGGAATTCAGTAGCCTGGGAATTACGATCTACAAGAAATCATATAATCAGCTAGAGGCTCGACCACGTCGACCAAATTATGCCCCATACTTTTGACATCAAAACCGTCATCATCAGGCGGAAATTTTGCTACTTTACGAGAAGCTCCAGTAGTTTCGTTATTTTCTAGAAGCAGGAAAAAAATCAATCAGACAAAAAAAAGAGTCGCAACAATATGATGACGTACCGACATCTCTGTCCGGCCCCTCCCGCAATGGGTGTGTCACGTTGCCGTCTGTTGCGGGAAAAAGGGACTCGACCGCAGTGGACTCCCCCAACGGATCTGGAAGAGTCTCATCAACCGTCGTGGATTCATTGTAGTGCTCGGGGTTGGCATGACCAAGCGCCTGTTGACCATCGGGATCTTCTGAGTGTGCCTCGTTGTTTGTTCCGTCATCTTCTTGAAGTTCTGTATACTCTTCATACTCTGTGTACTCTGCACCCACCGGAGTCAACCCACGGGTGTCAGCAATGTCGTGTATTGCATCAGTGTCGAGGTCCTCGCTAGCATCGTCCGCATCTGCGTACTCAAATTCGTCGTCAAGGGAATGAGCATCTTCGCTTTCGGCTTCGTGGTTTACGATAGGATCAGTAGCTTCGCCCTCCGCTTCGTGTACTTCGACATTGAAGTGAGGGGTATCACCTATTGCTTCTCCGCTATCATCCGGTGGTCGCTGTTCTTGCTCAGCATTTTGGATCTGTTCTTGAGTGTTTTCAGGATTTTCTTGAGCCGAGACCTCTGTAGCTTTTGGTCAGTAACAGGTGGAACACCAAATGGCTTGAGTAACCTTCACGAGCATGCTCTTCCTCGCCCTCGAGTCCAGTATGGTCTTCGCCGCCTTCTGTAGCCAGGTTTAGGCGAGCGATTTGATCTCGTAACGAATGATAACGAATGATAAATCTAGGAATGACCGACTGCAATTGAAGACGAAGGGGCCCAGACATATCAGTTCCGTCGTGAATGACGTTCAGGTCATGCAAGGTAACTTCACGTGCGTAAATATTGTCCTAAACATAAAATGTAAGATTTCGAAAAAGGGAGCGAGGTGAACATGCATGCCTCAGATAAAGTCAAATGGAGATCGTAGGCATTGAGGACCAATTCCCCGTCTGCAATTCCAGGAAATCGGGCGATGTATTCTTCTTGCCGCAAAGCATCAAAAACGCTGGCTAAAGGCTCGTAATAGAGAGTAGGTCGATGGTGCAGTAAAAGCATCAGAGTCTGTTCGGTATTTTCGGTTCCTTCAGGCGACGGGGTTGTAGAGCCTGAGCTTGATTGGGGGTGATTGAAAAGACAGACGTCGGGCTGGTCAGAGGAAGGAAGTGACAAGAGAACCGCTGGCGGAGGATCGATGTAAACTCCCTCAGAGATTTCATGCGGATCAGCGGAAGCTCCACTGTGTTCTTCTGCATGTTCGATGGGATACTCGTCTTGTTTCTTATGATCAATGTGATCAACAGACTCGACAGATTGGAGTGACTGCGTTACAACAGGGACCTCGATGTGTTCCCCGAATTGTAGCGATGTTTCAGTTTGCTTATCGACCTCATCAGCATGGTCATCCAGAACAGTGCCGGGAGGGGTTTCTGTATGTAAGTCAGCAGGAACACCTGCTGACTCCACACGTTGCAACACCGTACAAGATCCGTTCTCTTGGACAGCTTGCCCGTCCGAATGCGAGGACAAGCCACTTCCCTCGACGTAAACGAAGCCATCTCCAAGATGAGTGTCAACGCGAGGTGACAAGGTCACTGGTGTTTCCATAGCTGAGGTATGGATACCATTGCCTGATCCCCCCTCGTACGCTGTGTGCGCCGCCTCGTGCGTATCGCCCATTGTCGTACCCGCAGGAGTAAGGCTATTGGCAAGCAGAGACGGCGACGTGTGCACATCGTCTATTACGACAATCGGTGGCGTGTTGGTTGCATTAGTCTGAAAGACTATTGCGGGTGTATGTACGTGCGAAGCATCATCAAGATCCACATCCTCCACGTCGCCACTTTCAAGGGTGTAGTTTCCAGCTTCATCGGCCATTTCGTATTCGATATCTTCTCTCTCTCCATCATAGGGCTCCATATCCACCTCTACAGTGGTGCCTTCGTCCTCAAGATGGGAGATTTTAGGCATATGCAAATGGTGACCGTCGTCTTCCATTGTTACTTCAGCGTGAAACCAATATTCAGTGGACGAGCTATGCATGGGTACGTCGATATCAGTTGGGTAATCCGACATTTGCGTATCGTGCAATTCGAGCATTGTGGGAGACATTGTCACAAGAGCGAGCAGATTTCAGCACCAAGGAGTGACTTTAGGGTAGGCTTTGGTCGTCTTGGTCTGTGCACACAAATTTTTCGCAAATGTCGACTGTCAATGCCGCCCACGCCGCCGACACTGAGTACCTGGTTCGACAGTCGATGACCAAAGGCTATCAACTGTTATCTCTGTTGACACCTCCAGTCTATACGGCTCTTGTTCTGGCGCGGCGTGGAAGAGGTGCAATTTCTGTGAACCGTTTACTTCGCGCCACTTGGCTGGGAGGTGCTGTTGGTAATTCAAACTCTGCCTCAAGTTTGTCATTTTCTTACGGATACTGGCTTCTCAAGGTGTTGCTGGTGGCGGGTCATTTGAATACGTACGATCAGCGTACTCAAATGAAGATGTAGTCAGAAGTCGAAGGTTACAAAAGGCATACAATGTACTCCCAGAGTTTGTTAACTCGATTTTTTTACTCACTTGACCTAACCAAAGAGGTTTGATGACCATTCCACTATCGGCGCGATTTTGTTCGCTGTTTTGACACCGGCCATTTTCTGGAAAAGAGCGCGAGTAGTTCACTGTGAGTATCCTCTTATATCCCTCAAGACAGTTCCATGATTTAGTTATCATACCATCGTAGTGATTCTAGGTGGTGCCGGTATTGGCTCGACCATCGGCATTGTGACGCACTATGCCCAAACCCTTTTAGGAGCTGAGCGCTCAGACGTTGCTTGGTATGTTAAGCTGACGACCCAAATTCTGAGAGATCCGCGGATTGACCTGACGTCGGGCCAGCACCACGCCAACAGCCTGAGGTCAAGTTCCACCCACGCCGCCAAGTTTCCCAGGCACAAGAAACAGTTGGGCCTACCATTGGGCATTTGTAACAAAATTTATGTCAATGATGATTCCCCTTGAGCTTATGGGGTCAACCTCTACAACGTTAGTTCTAATTCATTCTTATTGCATCTGCGCCTCGTCCCTCAATCTTCCATCAACCTCGGGGCTAACAACAAGTAGATCCTCGTCCGGCGTGCTGCCTGCTTTGTCCTTGCTTGGCCGGCCGCAACGGATGGCTTGGCCATCATAAGGGTCTACATCACTCATATGCTCTCGAGTACAGACGTTGATCTGGTCCAGATAGTGTGCCTTTGACCTGGACCAGCGGAGCGCTAAGCCCGCGACGTGTTTCCATTGATTCGTCGTTGAATCATCGGCTTGATTTCTCTCCCGTCTGGCGACTTCACGTGAAATTGCGGTTTTCGTGGTGAGTTTGAGGTTGTTAGTCGTCAAGTGATCCGCCAGACGAGCCATTTTATTGACGAAACGAGATCCTTAAAAGTAGCAAGATTGTCAGTCACAACTTGGGACGCGTTCGGCGACCAACTAACCTAGCAAGTACTTTCGAACAAGGGCGCTCATCATCTGTCCGTTCTCGTCGTCGACAAGGTACCTGTATCCTTTGAGAGACAAGAACCCGTCATGGCCTTGCGCCATATATTCCCTCGTGACGATTTTGTACATTTTCCCACCCTTCTCGCGCTTGATTTCTGGGCCGTCGACTAACCTGATTGACGAATGCCCGTTGTCATCTCCGGAGTCATACATACTTTCAGCTACTTCTCTAAGCAACCGAATTCCCAGCACGCGTTGGCCCGGTGGACGTCGAGAATCCCAGGAGACACGGAACCCAGAGATTACAGGGAATCGCCTGCGTTTGACACATAAAGTGACGTCTTCCTTATTTCATCAGGGCAGCTTACCCTTCTTGAGCAGGCCACGTTTGAAGTGATGCTTCTGATGCTGCCCATATGGCTTCACCATCTAGCTCCAGCACAACAACGGGGTCTTCAAAAGGTAGAATTTCCAAAATATCGCCAAGTGTTATGTGTCCTAATGGTGAAGACAAAAATGATCAAAAGCAATATGTCTTGATGTAAAAGTCATACCCGGCCCGTAAACTGAATCACCGCGAAGGGTGCCAGCGCAGATTAACACACCATCCGACGCCCCGCAGTTCTTCATGCACAGAGCGTCGTCATAAGAGTGTCGAATAATGTCCGCAAACCAATTAGCTGCTGCAGACTACAGGAAACATACGTTAGTAGATCATCGGCACTTAATATATGCTGACCTCTGCTGTTCGGATAAGTTCTGACCGGACATTGATCTCGACCGTTGTTTTACACACCGGCGCTTCAAGGGTATCTGACACGGAGGACAGGAGCTTTTTCAAGATTATTGTGAGAGACTTAGAAGACTTGGAGCCTGGTTTCGTCGTGTGTCTCTTGCCTGGAGCGATGCGTCATTATATGACCCCATAAACCAAGAAGCCATTCCCACCTTTAATGGTCTTGATTACCTTCTTCCGAACACTTTCAGGCGGAGTATCATTAAGCTCCAGAGTGAACTCGCTCAAATCCCGGAAATCCGTCCCGCTTTTGACAACCAGAACATCTCCGAGATCATCCTCAGCCCCTAGGACTTTTTGAGTTATATCATAATCTTCCCATGCAGTCACTCCTTTAGAAACATAGTAGAGGTGATCATGTCCCCCGAGGAGAAGATCAACTCCATGTGAGGAAGCTACAGGGGTGACTTGTTGTGCTGATGGCGAGAGAGCAAGGAGAGCTTTTGCGAGGGAAATGTCCTAGTCTTTTATGAGCGCTTTAGAATAGGCGATTGCCCGGACGCTTACGTTCGGTACGCTGAATGTCCTCCCTGTCAGAGATATAGAATGATACTGGAATTCCTTACCGAGCATGAGTCAACGCAATTATGAGGTCACATCTATACTGCCCCTCTGGATCACGAAGGCGTCGGGACAGATCCATCCCAACTTTTGCCATGTCCCTATATTCAAAATTATCAGGCCATGACGATACTGTGCCGATCCACTCCCTGATTGCAATATGAAGTCAGATTAGTGCTACAGATACCACGAACAACTAATTCACTTCTCCACAAGACCAATGATGCCTACGCGAATGCTCGCACGATCCAATACCAGGAGCTCATGCAAATGCTCCGGAACGCGAGAAGTCGTATTGTCGATGATGTTGCTCAATAGCCATGGCTGCGCGTGTCGACGATTATGATACAACACACGGATCAACGATTATCAATGTTTGCTTTCGAAGACACAAACGCACGAAAGTTGTATCCTGGACTAGCTTGGACAAGTGGGGGTACCCTTGAGAGCCATCGGTCGTATCATAATACCACCGTTGTAGAGAGCGCGGAGCAACTCACCAAAATCAAAGTCATGATTGCCTACCAGCAAATTGAGCTTAAGATAGGAGTGATAATTGCCGCGACAAACCAGTCAAGGATACGTCGGGTGATATTTCATTCATCACAGGAACCTGATGAGTCGAGGTCAGCCTCACTGGCAAGTTCAAGGGCAAAATGGATCACCATATGACTGCCTCTTGTTACAGAACTCTCGACAGATGGCGAGAACACGTCACCAGAGAACAAGACCAACCCATCTCTCTTCCCGTCAGGGCGCAGTGTCCACTGCTCTCGGATCCCGTTTAAGAGGGCAGCGAATTGCGTCACGTCAATAGTCTCAGAGGAAGTAGGAGATATTTTCTGGGGCTGGACCCTGTACACATCATTCCAGTGGATTATGGATATGTTGGACTCCATCTGTGCTTGAGGGGCGTGTTTTGGCCGCAATCGGATGTCAAGGATGTCAAGCTTGCGGATGACATCCGCATGGTGCGATAGCAGGTGCTTCAAAATTAAAAAAGTATAGAAAAATTGTTTCTATTACCGTGTCGAAATACAGCCTTCTTCTTTAGCTGGTCGAAGGCTACACGATCAGAGGTGTTCTGCGCGGTCTTTTGGTAAAGCCAATAAGCCATCCTTCCACCCTTTTTCCACTTTTCCTTCATCTCGGCAAAATTTACGGCGTGCATCAGAGCCTTGAAATGCGGAAACGTGAGGTAACGGGAATTCTCGACGCACGGCAGCGGGAGCTGTGTTGCGATTATTTCATATGTCATTGTCTAAAGTTTCTTCACTCACGGCGAGGAAGAGCCAGCCGCCCAATGCGAGCATATTGTGCGCCAAACATAACATACGTCCTGTTGCCATCGTCGAGTTTTGAATTTTGCTCTATGGAAGAATTTACGCGCACCTCTATCTCTGGGTTCAGGGACGAAGTTCAAGACCAGACTGAGACTAATGATATCCCACTTTTCGAAATGTTCCACTTGATCCATCAGTAAAAAGTCTTGCTCTTTAATAGACGGGTGCCTTGACTGTAAGTCTATAGGTGTCGACTCTATCCAAGACGCGCAGGATCGGTAATTGTCGGGCTTGAGCGCACCTACTTCCAGCAACCTGCGAAGCTCATCGAAAGCCTTGTGTAAACTTCTGCATTTCTGGTAGCACAATAAATGGATGTACCTCAGTTTCCCTCTCCCCGTCCTGTTGGACAAATCCATCTCCTTCAACCACCTAATCAGCACCTTCTCGCTCCCACCACCTCGATCGTTGCCCTGTCCGATACTTGACTTCCTCTGATACGCACTCAGCCCGCCAAGTCCTTCAATCTCGCGTTCTACGTCATCAAGAGCCATGGCGCTCGCCGTATCGTGTTGGTGGGACTTGAGTTGTGTTTGCTTTTTGAGAAGGACATGAAACCGTCTGATGACATTGCGACTAGATTGGGGAGTGCTTGAGTTGTTCGTCAGATGTTCTGCTGCTGTGATGGGGCGCTTCCGTTTTGGCATGTCGACGCTTAGTGAGCGGACACAGTCCATATATGGACTCGGCAAGAATACGTCGACGCCAACTTTGACATACACCAAGTGCGCTGCCGTCAACCCTTTATCTTGGGGCATACAGTAAACCCACTTGATAGATCTAGAGTGGCTGAGGCCTTCTTACAGTCGAAATCGGGACAGTTGTGAAAATATATGGCAATTCACCGCCACGCTCGGATTCCATGAATACGGCCGTATCATGGATAGAGTTTACCGCTTGTGATGTATGTGATATTTTGCAATTCGCAGCGATGCCCTACCATTGCGCTGAACTGCCGTTTCGCAATGCAATGAAGGGACTGGACGTTCATTCCACGCAAGTTATGAGAGGGCTAGGGTATCTCGTTCCTGCTAGTGCGTGATCATCACATAGCACATTTTGATGAGGGAGTTTCGCTCGACATTCTGATTATTTAGCGGACTTTCCGCCCAATTTCCGCCGACGTCTTCATCTGAATGTGTGCAACCTTCAATATCGTCCGGACTACCCGCGCACCGGAATCAGACCTGCCCTAGAAATTCAATCCCTTTGCCGCTATATATCAAATGGCGCAGTTAATCTGCGGATGGTCCGTGACTGTATGAGAACTCCCGCACGACATGTCCGATTTCGATGCTTTGTCGCTCTGGGTCAATTCCCTGAGCGATTATCTTATAGCGCGTTGCACACCACGTAGGAGCTTTCCTGTTTACTTTCCCCCAAGATCCCGGCGAGGCAGGAATGAACAACCTTTGACAAAGTAGAGACCAGGCGATAAATATAGTACAGGAGAACGTCACAAAGTGTAAGAACCCCGTCCAGATGCAATGCAATGCATCTGGACCGCTGGAACAGGAAGTGAGGACTTTGATGGAATAAGTGGATCCCGTCTCAAACGAAACCTTTCCCTCCACGCTTTGCGTCGATCTTCTTGAAACGTTCGCTTTCTGCTTTCTTTCACACGAGATTAATGTCAGAATGCGGACAGTTTAGAGCATGAGATGAGTATACCTTATTGATCACACAGAGCGATGCGAGGAAGAGAGATATAACGATGGCCATAAAGCCGTATATCTATGTTTCATGTTAGTTGTCATTATTGCAGACGTAGAAAGGCAGCTCACAGTGCTGGAAAGGCATTTCAGTAAAATGTAATTACTTCACAACTGGAACAAACGTACGTAAATGTGTTATTCAGCGAGTAGTCCGCGAAGGATGTGATCGGTGTGACACAAAAGCTTCCTGTCGTGGCGTTGTTGTTGGTGACGGTGACGAAGGTCTGGTCAGCGCAAAAGGTCCCTCCTATTTCAGCGGCGTCATTCGCATTGAAATACCCACAACAATTGAACTATCCGAAAGTGTTGGATATTTTCCTTGCCTGGACAAGGTACTTGCACAACTCACCTGATCCTGGATGACGATGCGTTCTGCTGCACTTAGTTTGAGGAACAAAGCATGAAAGTTGTTTCGTTCGTGAAGACTGAAGAACCAGATCCAGGAGCCGATGATTACGATGATTATAGCATCCGCGATAAGTGCCCAGTTGAGAATAACCAAACCCAGAGTAACGTGGTCGGGTTGGACTATAGCACCGATCGAGATTACAACGGTGGCAAGGAGAAAGATCCCCAAAATCAGACCGGCTGTTGAGGAGAATCTAGACGTCAGTCAGATGGATATGTGAGAATAACCCACCAGTTAACGTGGTTGGGCTGAAGACCATGTTCATCAGAACATTGGGGGCACGCCACACGATAGATAGGGCGACGGAGACTGCGCCCGCGGCAAGTAGACATAAGTCGAGGAAAGTCCAGACACCTATCAATCTTTTAGACACCATGATGAGATTGTGGATAAGTAAAGTGGCTTGAGAGGCAGAGATAGTGAAGGAGAAGATGAAAATGTCAAAGCTGGTCGAAAGGCTACTCTCTCAGAGAGTAAAAGACGGGAAGGTACAGAGGCGGCTGTAACACCAGGTTTGCAGCTTGGTAGAAGGTTGAGGAAAACTCGACGTTCAACGTCTGCACGCTTGCGCTGATAGAAAGATGGGTGTGAAAGGAAGGATTACTAGTAGTCATGGACACAGCAAATATTTTTGTTATCATACATAATACTACAATTGAATTCCTAAGCTCTTGTCACAGGTCACTGTGACATCTGGTGAGTCATATAAGCACGGCCCTCCTGACTCTTCCTCACACTTGGACAATAATCTTATCTATCATTATGAGCGACGACTGGGATAGCCCGAAGCTTGTCATTGGCTCCAAGGCCAAGGCACCCAAAGTAACACGAAACACTTCTGATTTGAATGGTGTGCACAAACTTTGTCGACTTCCAGAACCAATCTAACCCACGTTGGTGTAGCTGTAGGAGACTGCGTATTCCCCAGGTTGCCTGTTCCATTGATTTAAATCATCATCCAGGCCAGACGAGCAGGCGCAGTTGTCGGGACTGACAAGAAGATTACGGCCGGAGGGAACAAGGCCCATCAAGGTACCTATTCCGTGCCACCGATCAATTTTTTAATTGTTCACAGGGCCCTCTTGCTACGTGTAGGTACCGATCACCAGCGTATAGCAAAGCTCGACCGTGAAAACGAAGTCGCACCTCCTGCCAAAGTAGCTCCAACTGTAGGCAGGGTACGTAATGATCATATGTACTGCTCTGTGTGCTCACATTGACCTCATGTGTTAGGCCATACAAAACGGCCGTATGGAACTGAAACTTTCACAGAAGGACGTTGCGCAGAAGATCAACGAGAAGCCTTCTGTTCTACAAGACTATGAGTCCGGAAAGGCTATTCCGAACGCTCAAATTCTGGGCAAGCTCGAACGTGTGTTGGGCGTAAAGCTACGTGGTATGTCTTTTTCACGTCATTAACCGTCGCTGCTACTTACAATATTCCACATTCAGGTTCAGACATTGGAAAGAAGCTGGAGGGGCCGAAAAAGTCGTAATTGACCCCTCCGTAGTCGCCACTTGGTTTCTTTTCGACTTTTACCTTGTAGTACTAGTTATTCCATAGTTGTGGTCTGCCCAACTCCTTAGATTTCACGGAGAATCCTTGCACGAGAATATATCACAGCAAAAACAACCAGAACTAGTGTAGAATATGTTGTGAGACTGAAATGCTTGCTCACGCGGGCGGGTCCCCGTCTGGTGCGCCCTTGAAGTGACTGTCAGTACATGTAGAAATTCATCAAGAAAGAAGATACAGACATAAGTAATGTAGTCTGGACTCTCGCAAGCCTTGTACTCTTTCAGAAGCTCCTCTGCTGTTGCCCTGTCGGTACGAAAGATATCAGCCAGCCACTAAAACGCTAAAAAACCGGACATTACATACCGTGCTTCGTCAAATTCCTCCAAACCATTCTCGAACATTTTCTCCTTTTTATACTGCTCCATAAACGCGTTACGTTTCCGCAGTCTGTCAAATTGATCCAACATTCGTTTGAATAACTAAGGCGCGGAGGGAGTTATGAAGTTGATGCCGCAATATAGTAGTAAATAGCACCCACCGACGCAATACTAGTATGGTTTGCTAGCATGAGGCCACTGACTCGGTGGTTGGTAGCAATATATGGCGACTTCCGGGTCAATGCTACCTGGATGGACGCTGGGCCCCACGGAATGAAATTTGCTAGCTGACGCTCTCGTATTCGAAGAAGTGACTGATGAACCTGTTCAAACGCGGTTGAGTATATAATAGGGCGATATGATCTGCACGTACATCGGTAGGATCAACATCACCCTGAATGATGTTGAGAATGGAAATATAGCAAGCGGTTTTGCTCGGCGTTGTCGAGACCATGCGGTTTTTGGGTTGTAGAAGACGTCGCATCACGTCTAGAACTGTTGTACGGCGGATGGGCTTGGCCTTTGTATGATTGATTTATGAATATATCACAGCGATAAAAAAACGGAGGTTGACAAACTTTGTCAATCTGGTCGCTGGTGAATGGGGTGTATGAAGTCATGAGGAAATGACAGCGCGGCGTGGGTATAAGAGATGCGATGATGCCGACTAGATCGTTGTTCATATATCCTGGATATCGCAGCGTTTGTGTACTGGCTGCCATGACCGTCGACACCTAGCACGAAAACTATCAAAGGTGATCCACAACGTAGGAATATATGACGTCAGCTCACAAGTTGATTCGTCTGATCAAACGTAGGCGTCTGGACATGTAACCGATCAGCGGATATCCGAGCTAGTGCACCATTATCGAGCACCACCACCGAGTCGGCGTGATCCGTCAATCGTTTGAGAGTCAGTAGTGAATTGTAGGGTTGTACGACAACATCTCCTTCGTTTGCGTTAGGGAAAACAGAGTATGTCTGGATGAGCTTTTTGGGGAACTTGTCGTTGAGGCGCTCGAGTAGGAATGAGCCTAAGCCGGAGCCAGTACCACCCGCTATGGAATGCATGAGCATGAAACCCTGTAATAAATGTTTGCTTGAACCATAAACTAGGACAAGGAGGCCAACTACGAACCTCAAGCGAATCGCTACCCTCTGCTTCCCGATCTATCATCTCCATGACCTCCTCGTATATCCGCTCTCCGGCAGCGTAACCTTGTGCCCAGTTATTTCCAGCTCCTCCTCCTTCCTTAGACAGAAATATATTTTCAGGATTATAAAGGTTGGCGTATGGTGATGAGAGGATATTATTGATCACCTTTACCGCGGTAACCCTTGTTAGCGATTCACCGCGTGAATACACGATCGACGTACTCGGGGTTCGAGATCGACGAGAATAGCGCGTGGAATGTAATGCTCGTCGTCTGCTTGATAAAAAAACACGTCCTTTCGGTCGCCGCCTTCAGTGGCCCATTCTTCGAGGATGCCCTCTTTGTTTATACCATGTTCTGCACATAGGCGTTGCCAATAGACAGAACCCACTTGAATCGAGAGTCAAATCGACATTTTGTGCAGCACATTGACAGGGAGCGCACTTTGGTTGCCACATTGCCCCAGTTGCACGGTCACTATTTCACGAGGCATCGAGTCAAAAGCCGTGCAAGTCACGGCTGTCACATTGCAACATGATAGATAAATGCTGAAAACAAAAACGAAACACGTATAGCATCGATGATGTATGGACGTATGTAATGGCCTTGAGCCCGGTGACTATAACTATGTGATGTTGGCCTTGAGCCTGAACAAATCTCCCTATGCGATACAGACTTAGATGGATCATATTAATTCGTAAACCAGAAACGCAAGAAGACGTGGGGGATACCGGACGTGTAACGGCGGAAAGAAACAGCTCGAAAGCGAGAGAGACAGTGCCGTCACGCGAGCCAGGGATTGGATTCAACGCTTGGCCCCTCTGCGGTTAGGAAGTTTCTTGAACGTCCTCCCAGCACCGCCAGCAGAAGGAGCAGGAGGGGCTCCAATAGTGAACAGGGCGCCCCCTGTGGGTTGGGCAGGCGCAGTAGTACTGAACGGCGATGTGGGCGTAGTGCCCCCAGAGTGTGAAAAGTTGAATCCGCCAGGCGTGGGAGGCGGAAGGCTTGAGTTGCCAATGGCCGGAGAGGCAGGCTGACTGGCGCCAAAAGTGAAAGAGGTGCTTGGTGCTGCGGCAGGCTGAGTAAAAGAAAACTGCGGAGGCTGGTTGAATGTCGAGGGGCTGCTGGGTGTAGAATTCCCTTGTGTAGTGGCCTGACTGAAAGGGTTGCTATTGCTTGCGCCCGGGGCTCCGAATGCAAACGACGATCCTGAAGTAGGGGCAGTGGGCTGGAAAGAAAATGAGGTGGAAGGTCGCGCGGGTTCAGGTTCAGGGTTTTTTTGCCCAAACGAAAACCCAGTCAAGGGTTGTTGGGTCTGACCGAACCCGCTGAATGAAACGGCAGGTGGCTTATCCTCTGTTTTGTTTTCTGTTTTCGCGAAAGGATTAAGAGCGAGTGTTGGAAAGGGGGACGTCGCTGAAGTCGTCTGGCTCGGCTGACCAAATAATGAACCAGTAGATGAGCCAGTGCCACCGAACTGAAAGGGAACAGAGGGCCTCGATTCGGCATCAGCCTGTTTTCCATTCAACTGCATGTCCCTCGTTGGGCTCTCCTCCATTCTGAACTCCTGATCTTCATTCTTCGGAGGCGTGACAGGCCGGCCAGGGGAAGTACCAAAACTGAACGGCTTGCTCGACACATCACTCGTACTACTGCTAGTCGGCGCGAAGGAAAACCCAGACCCGGTCGGAGTGGCAACAGGAACACTAAAACTGAAGGATGGCTTCTTCTCTACAGCTGTTGGTGTTGTGCTGGGTGCCGTACCAAAGGAGAAAGGGCTCTTGTCAGCATCCGCCGCCTGTGTAGTGCTTGGTGGTTGACCGAACGAGAAACCAGCCGCTGAGGCAGAGCTGGCAGCCGCCGGCTGACCAAAGGGAGAGGTGGAGATCGTTGACCCCCCAAGCCCGCCAAACGAGTTCGTGGAAGGAGCCCCGAAGATAGCCGAGGGTTTGGTCCCAAGCTCTCGCACTTTGGGCGTCTCGGCATTGCCCGCGCTGGAGTCTAGCACAGATGGATTTGCGATCGATAATTCGGTAGGCTTTGGAGCATTAACGGAGAGAGATTGTGGATTGAACTCCGTTGTTTTGGGTGGTCCACCAAACAAAGAAGTCGAAGTGGTTGTTGCACTCTCCGAACGGGCCGTAGATGTGCCGAATACTGTGGAGGGAGCTCTCGAGTCGAATGCAGAAACGGTCCTTGTGCCATTAGTAACTGGTGCACCAAAGCGCGACGTCGAAACAACAGACTTCTCAGCCCCTCCAAACAAAAAGTTTTGTTTAGGAGACGGTTCCCGACTCTGAGTCTGATCCGTCTTCTCGCCTTCCCACAGTGGATTCTCTGCGTCGATCACAGGCACTGGCGGAGTGGAACCGGGAGTTATGATTGATATTGTCGGTTTGCCCAGCACCGAGGAATTTGCGAAGAAGTTGGGGACGGAGGATCCTGTCGAGGGTACCGGGGCAGCGATACTGGGAACTATGAACTGTGTGGGAGGAACTTCCGTAGGTGCTTTTGCTGCGACTGGCGTGGGAGGGATCAGCGATATGGACGGTGCCAAAGGTAAATTGCCGAGAATTGACGATGGCGAATGTTCAGCAACAGACGAAACCACGGAGATGGGGGGAGTGGTACTGGGCGGCCTAGGAACAGAAAGTTTGGGTGGTTGCTCAGACACTGGGGCAGCAGACTGAGATGAGCTTCCAGAGGTGCTCGCACTGGTTGTGTTAGAAAGTGAAAACGGCAGAGCCGCCATTGGGGGTTCCTTTGCTTTAGTCAAGTCGTGCTGGACCAGCGTAGTCTATGATTCACAACGATCAACCACAATTATTCCTCAACGCTTAATGGACATCTACGACTTACCTCTTTGGGAAAACTGAACCCGCTCGGGATATTAAACAAGGGAATATTCTGTGCCGCCGCCTCCAATACAATCTGGTCCTTACTGTTTCCCTCATCCATTGCTTGATCCTCTCCATCGTCCTCGTCGTAAAGAGCAGAAAATCGGTTCTTGGCCCCAGATACTGGACGCGAGATGTGATTACGGGAGGTTTTAGTGCGACCTACTCGTAAGGAGGACTGATCTCGTTCACCCGCAACGTTGAACTGAGAATCAGTCGCAGGGTGGAGAATGGGAATAATTTCCGGTGTTATCTCCTGTTCCCGATTGCTATGGGGGACTGCGACCTTATCCCTGCTAGACTGATCACGGTCCTTGTGCTCGATCTCCTCCTCCTCCATGGCCTCAGATGTCTCCTTCATCCTTTCCTCCTCCGCCTCTTTCTTCCGCCTAGCCAACAACTTCTTCATACCTCCCTCTCCAGCATATGGCTTTGTACCATTCACCTCTTCTTTCCCTCTGCCCTTGTTTTTCCCGGATATACCTGAGTGATCAGACTCTTCCTTTTCATGCATGAGAATTAGTTTGCGTGATGTTCTAGGTTTGAACATTTCAGGGAGGGCTGAGGAGCCTCTGAGACGGGTCGGGAGAAGAGGTGTCTTGTAAACATCCAGCTCGTACAGCGCCTTTTCCGCGGCATTGATTGGACGATAGGCTGATAGAGGTAATTTAGACAAAACCGGTAAAGCTCACTCAGAACTCACCGCTGGGTATGTCAGACATGATTCCTGATTGAGAACCAAAAAGAAGGATGCTGTGTTGTCGTACAGGTGAACGTGTCTGCAACGGAAGGTAAGCTACACATTTTTACAATATGAAGATATATTACGTACATTCCGCTGAGAATCGACGAGCGATCCAAGGGTAGTAATAGTTGATTGCGCTGACATGGCTCCCTGTTCTGGAGGTGCCCTGACAAATATCGGCTTGGACATGAGTGATGTTAGAGGTGGGGGCTCGGAGGGGTCACGGTCACGGTGCTGAGCGGTTGGACCAAAGCCGGATCCAGATTGCTGGGGAGTAAGAGACGTGCGCATGCGAAAGGATGTGCGAGCAGGTGGCATTGAGATATCGCGAGAGGACGGGGGATGAAAATCTTCCATAGATGATTCACGATGGATGGACATCATGGTAGCATCACGAGTGATACTTCGCTGGTACGGAGGGTCCATGGACATGGTACGAGAAATGGTCTCTGGTCGAGAAAAGGGATTAGACCGAAAGGGTGAAACTGTGTGTCGATTACGTGGGTGTTGTTGTAGAGTAGTAGCCGGTATGGTAACTGACGATGAACGATTGGGAAGGTTAGATGGGTAATTAGGTTGCAGTTGTTGAAACTGCTCGGCGGCAGGCCGTTGAAAAATTTGCCCAGGTGGATCTAGGTACCCTGATGTGACCAGTCTGTCAGGGCCAGCGACTCGTATCCTTTTAGTCCTTGACGATCCATCCTCTGCTAGATTATCACCAAGATTTGATGGTGCAAGGTTTCGTCTTTTGCCTTTGGTGTCCTCCGTAGCAAAATCATCAGTTGAACCCAGCCACGCAGCCAAGGGAGCGGGTAGGAAATTCTTGATTGTGCCTATAAAAGACTTTGAACGAGCGACGGTTGGCCTGCGTGCGATTGGCTTGCGAGGCTTGTGTAAGCTGGCATTATGGGAGCTGGAGGACGACATGCCAGGCTCAAGCTACCAGCCGTGACAGGCGATACACGGGTCACACTTTGGGTTAGGGTTTACTCACGTAAGGCGTGTCGCTATGACCTGGAGGGCTCTGCGTGGCATTGGTCTGGGTAAAACTAGAAATGGTTTGAATAATGGGGTCACAATCCCAGAGAGTGTGAGTGGAACAACCCCTCTTTCAGTGTATTTTTCTGATCAACCCAGTCACGAGAAGGATGGCTGTTCGTCGACTCGGTCTTTCCTATTAGACTAGGTCGATTGGAGTGCGTATGTATGTTCACATAGTAGACTTGCGATATTAAAAGTATCAACAGTATCCGTCATTACATTGGCATTTTCCGTGAAGAGACACTGCTCGCCAATCTGCAGGCTCTTTTGTCCACGGTCAAAACACACAACTTTGAAATAATATCACTCGAGCCTCATCAGAAGGACGGGGGCGTCTTTGTTCGATTCAAGTACGATGCCGATGCCCCAGATTCTGCCCCTGTTACCATTGAAAATGACTTGAGAGAAGAGGCCCAGAAGCATGGCGGTTTGCCGTCCTGGATTGGATTCAGTAAAGGAACTGTGTGGCTTGTAAAAGGCCGACCATGGCGAGAGGTGAGCTGGCTGCCTTTGACAATGGCCCACTGATATTGTCGGTTTCAAGGACATGAACCGTTTCGCCTCGCCTGTTGTCAGTGTCTCATTTGCCGGGCCTGACGTTCAAGAGCAACTACTATATCAAATATTTAGAGTGAGGCCCTCAATATCCCTCCTGGCACTATGCTCATCTCTTGGTAGCCTTATGGTCGCATTCGAGACCTTACTCTTTCTACTCCTGTATCAGCCGGCGCTCTCCGGTCGTCAGTCATCACTTTCCAACGTGTTCGTTCCGCCGCGATTGCTCGAAACGTCGTCTACGGCCTCGACGTCACATCTTGTGACAACACGACCACTCATTTGCGCACAACGTATCAGCAGCCTATACAGGCTCATGTGATGCGAGATTGGCTCTCTAAACATCCAAAGATCGTCCTCCCCGTGATTGTATTTCTGCTCGGTAGTTTAACTTATACGGCATGTGCCCTGGTTTGCCTCCAAGCAAGTTCGCTGATTCGTGTGAGTAGATATTTGATCCTATCCGTGCATTGATGGTCAAAGGGAAGATGCTTGACTGGTTTGATTATCGAGGTTCGTATTCCTTTTACATGCACAACATGGCTAATTTTATCTTGCCGTAGAATATCCGGTGTACAAATGGCTTCTCGCTAATACCGTCGGGAAGCTGTCGTTCACCTCGCCTTCATCAATAACAACTCATCTACCCACCGAAGAGGTGTGGAAGGAGCGCAAAGAAGCTGAAAGCGCTCTGAAGGGTTATCTATCGGATTTGCCAAGTATGGTCAAGTCGATACTCCAGTGGTCAACTGTCGTTGAGTTTTTTCATGTAATCAGGCACCGTGGCTTTCGTACATGGCCCCCAGGGCAGTGGCAAATCGCGTCTGCTAACATCTGTAATTCACGAGACTGGCCGGTGACGTTCACCCATCCACATCATTCGCAGACTTCTTACATACCCGATTTATAGGAAAACACTGGTGATCGACTGTCGAGAACTGTATAAAGCCACCTCCAACACACAACTTATTTCGGGATTGGCGCGGCAAACGGGGTATTGGCCTACTTTCACCTTTATGAATTCAATGAACAGTATAATTGATCTGGCGAGTGTTGGGCTGATTGGGCAAAAAGGTAGGCAGCAACCATATTCTATCACCAGAAGAATCTGTTTCTACCGAATCATCTCCTGCCCCTTTCGCCGTATTTTGGAGACTAATCAGGATCTCACACAGCCGGTCTGAGCAGTTCCCAAACTGAACAACTGCAACAAATTCTTGAGGTAGTGGGCACGGGTCTTAAAGGCGTTAGCTCCTCCCACCGAGCAGCCATGCAACGCAAAATCAAACGAGAACGCCAGCGAGAAGCCCGAGAAGCCCATGCATCATTGCGACGGGAAAGTATCCGTAGAGGTATATTTCATGATGGGCGGATCGACTGTGTCGCGGGTAGCGGTATTATGAGCGAGTTGGGTATCGGTGATGAAATGATGACGGATGTGGATGTTGTCAAAGGATGTCGCCAGGGTGCGGGGAGTCTAAGTGAGCATGTAGAGACCTCTGAGCAAGAGAAGGTCGAGAAGGAGAAGATAGAAGAGGGAACTGGGAGGCGAAGGACTGTGGAGGATGTCCACATTGCCGAGTCGTTGCCAATCGTGGTCATCAGTAATTATGCGGCGAAAGGCGGGTCGAGTCGTGAGGAGCTTGCGGGTGTATTGGCACGGTGGGCGGCTGCCCTGGTGGAGAGTCAGGTGAGTGTTGGTGGAGTAAATTCAATCGCATGCATTTATGATGTTGACCCAGATCGCGCATGTTGTCGTGATTAGTGATAACCGCGAAAATGCCAGACAACTCGCAAAAGGTTCTTCATACAATACTTTCCATCCACGTCTCGCTTCATTCATTGGATTCGCACAGCTTTGTCGTCAATGCCCCTGAATTCGATTGCCCTATATGACGCTGACTCCTCCGGTGCACTATCCTTTGTGAAACAGAAACTCCGAGACGCGGGGGTTGACCTTGAATATACAAAAACCCAGACTGCCTATGTTGAGCGGCTTGGTGGTCGTGCAAGTGATCTGGAAAGCGTGAGTTTGTCGTGTCAATTTACCCATTCCTGAATCACGCTAGTCCTTTTAGCTTGTACGTAAGGTACGAAGTGGACAGGACGTGGAAGAGGCTGTCGAAGATATAATCAACCGAGGCGTCGGCGAACTTCGCAAGAATGCCTTTGGCGATGACGTCGAGGACTCGAAAAATTTACCCTGGTCTAGGGAGCAGGCCTGGGCAGTTTTGCGATTTTTATCAAAACGCCCGGAGGTGGTTGGGATGTCTTTTTCTTCGGCATTTTGCTAATATCTCGGAAAGGTTCCGTACCACCATGTTCTGTTGGATTTCCCATTCAGGGGAGATGAAAATGCCCTGAAGAGTATGGAACAAGCGGATCTCATCTCGATTGGTACCCATAATGGTTCGAATCTCGATCCTTCAGTTTATCTCCCGTTTCACTCATTCTACTCTTAGGACGTCCTTCAACCATACGACCCGGCAGACCTGTGTATAAATACGTCTTTGAGCGATTGGTAGAGGGTTCGTAGTCTCCATTTTCTGAATATCTTTCTTCTCTAATGAGCATGATATACCAGACCCAGTGTTTCAGGCAACTCAGGACATTGCATTCAACGAGAAGATCATCTCCAGTTCAGAAAGTACCATTAAAGCATGCGAGCAGGAGATTGCAACACTCAAGGAAATAGGAACAGAGTCTTCTCATTGGTGGGGAGGCAGGAGCGCGTCTTCCATGAGGGCAGCATATCTTTTCGATAAAATGCTTAGGGCTGAAGCCAAGATTGAGGCACTGGAGAAGAGAAATTCTGAGTTGAAAAAGGTGCTGTCGAAGGGACGTTGAAAGGGCGGTACATGTAGCATTCACGTACACTGCTATACACGCGTCGGGTTACCAAACTCAGACCTTAGGGTCCTAAGCATCCTCGAGTCGAACGAATTATGGATGGTCCAGCACATCTTCTATCGCTCAAAGTGATGCGCGTTTCAGTGTGTGGTCCTTCTTCTGGTACTTGGTCAACACCTCATTACTGCGAACCCGACAGCGACCAGAGCTAGCGACTGCATGGCAACCCTTCTACTCCAGCTCGCCATCTTTCTCCGCACACTCCACTGCGTCTGTGCTTTCTCTTCAAGGACAATCACCTCTGCCTGGTCATCCCAAGACTTTAAGGGATCTCACCCATGCGACGGAGTTACTTACCTTGCCTTCGTCGTTTGGATCCATTCAGCTCGGAGAGACCTTCTCCAGTTGTCTATGTGTCAACAATGAAGCCAGTGTCGATGTTGATGCAGTTGGTATGAAAGTCGAGATGCAGACGGCCACGTCGAAGATCTTGCTCGCTGATTTTGGTGGGACGGATTTTCGGTTGGGTGTCTTGGACACCTTAGAAAACGTCGTTAATCACGAAATCAAGGAGTTGGGTCAACATGTTCTCGCTTGCACTGTGACATATCGTTCGCCGCCGAATGCCCGTGCACCACCTGCAGAGGATGTTACTGGTCTGCAGACATTCCGGAAATTCTACAAATTCGCTGTCACAAACCCTCTCTCCGTGAAGACAAAAGTACATCTCCCGAAATCTCCTTCGGCTTTATTTTCCGCCACGGAGCGCCACAAATTGTTCCTGGAAGTTCACATTCAAAATCTGACACAGGAATCTATGTGGTTCAAACGGATGCGGTTTGAGTGTGTGGACGGGTGGCAGGTCGAGGATGGCAATTTTATCAAGGTCGGGGATATGGGGGAGACAGAAAGTATATTTTCAGGGTCGACCGCCCTCATGCAGCCACAGGATATGCGACAGTACATCTACATCCTCCAACCTACGACTACGCCTTCCTCTCCAGTTGTGCACGCACCTGGAACTATTATACCCTTGGGACGGCTTGACATATCGTGGAGATCATCTTTCGGTGAGCCGGGCCGGTTACTGACATCGGTGCGATCACGATCAGTTTTTGCTCGAAATTTCAAGACTAACAAAGCTTGACATATCAGATGCTTTCACGGCGTATTCCACTCCCGCCGCCGCCGACCCAAACACCTGTATCTGCCTTGCCCCCATACATGAAAAGGCAGTCGTCTGTTGCTTCTTTGCCCTCACGCCCTCGCTCACCCCAATCGCGTCCCGAAACTCCGTCTCAAGCACCCAGACCAGGGTCGCCCTTTGCAAACCGTGTTTCCGTGGGGCAGCCATTGCGACCTCAATCACCAGTGCTACTATCAAAACCGCCGACTACGCTATCTCAAGCCATCGCACCAGCACCGGCCATCCCATCCGGGGTCCACGCGGACTTGGTTATTGAAAATATTCCCCATGAATCCATCACCGTCGAAAAACCCTTTATCATCTCATTCGCGCTCACTGTATCAGCGTCGGTCCCACTACAACGACGACGGGTGTTGTCGCTAGCAGTGCAACACGTTCACCCTCCTCGCACGCTCGCCGCTGTGCCTCTCGCTTCCACACATCCACCTCCAGAAGCCTTCAGTCCTCGTCTGCCCTCTTCAGGGCTCTCCACTCCTCCTGCATCCACTAACCCACGAAGCAACTTCAACTACGCTCTGGCACATCAGAAGTTGCTACTCGCTTCCCCTCGACTGAACGTCATTGATGATGGGGAGGTAGATGGTCCCCTGTGTGCTGACGTTGTAGCCTTACCTCGACCGTTTCCAGAAGGAGCGGCCGAGTTGAGCTTTGTCGCATCGACGGGCGTGATTTTCTTGGGATCCTCTGGTGTTGTCCTGGACCCTATCAGTCTCTCAGAATCAGCAAAACAAAATACTCCTGTAGCGGAAGGAAAGGATGATGTTGAAACTCAATTCCTCCGAACGTTTGAATTAACTTATCTACCCCTTCGAACTGGGTTTCTTACGGTGGGAGGACTGCGATTACTGCTCTTAGAAGACAAAATGCTGTCCGCTACAGACAACGAGGTCGCTGAAGAGAAGGATGAAGAAGTCCGAAGACGCAGCGAGATACGGATATTAAAGGAATGGGACATTATTGCTGAAATCTGGGTCAAAACGTGAGATATCGTCACTTTGCACAGAGTTATGCGAGAACGCGAGAAAACACGATTATAGACTTGTTATTATGCGAAATACATGTGTTATCTGTTCTAAGAAAATGATACACTCGAGTCCCTAGACCGTTACCCATGGTTGACTGACGAGCTGCTGGACAGAAATGAGGGCACGATATCGGACGTCGGAATTTTCGTGTGTCATTAATTCCATGACTCTTGTCTTGGCACCGAGGTCTGTTATGACTCTGAATCGGGGAGACTATCATGTGAACTATAGACTAATCAATGTTTAAGAAACGCACTTCTTCCCCCGTTCATAATGCTTAACATATTGTCCAACGTCATGTGCGGCCACCGCGAGAACGATAGCATCATCCGAGTTTTTCAAGAGTTTAACCAATGTCCTGTAGCATGGGCAAGGGTCGTGAATCGCCGGAAATTTATGTCTTGTCTAACGGAAGTGAAGAAATGCAGACTGTACCTCAGCTGCAAATAGTCCTGATCGTTCAACTTGACCGCGTTCTCCTTCCAAAAATCATCCGATTCGTGAACTGGTGTCCACGATAGATGACCGGATGTTAACTCAGAGCTGTACTCGTCGTATGTTCTGTATATCATGGGTGTTCACAGTCTTGATATCAGCATAACTGTCACGGCTTGCGAGAGATGGTACGAACGTCAGACTTTGGAAATTCGTGTTGAGCTCATCTCTAAGGAATTGAACATCTTCGATTATGTCTTCATCTGACCATTTCCTTGCGCAGAGATTTTTAACGAAAGGAAGTAATTGGGCAACGAGCATTGCAGGGAGGTTAGCAGAGGGGGCTTTCGTTACGAGATTCTGCACAAAACCAAAAATTTTATATTGAGTCACAAACAACGTAAAGGGTGAGAAGACGCAACTCGGAAAGTGGCAACAATAACGCGAATAACTTTCTCTTTCACTGCGGCTTGCGCAACATCTATGAGAAGTGGTATGATGTCATAATTCCTGGATGTTTGTTATGAGGACGATAGATGGAGAAAGAAGGTGAATACCACGCGCTTGTTTATGTGCTCAGCTACATTCTGCTCGAACGATAGAAGCCACAAGCAGAAAGCTACTTGATAGCTCATCTGAGGTCCTGGCTTGTGTTTCAGGATCTGGACAAACCTATGATTCGACAAAGATTTTAGAAATAGGCCGATGGATGTAACGAGAGTATACCGGGTTACCCTGCGATTATACCTGGTATTCTCCAGACAGCTTGACGGCATTCGGGGCGAGCTAAAAGTGCTTCCAGGCATTGAACGGCGACATCACGTCTGTTAGGTGATGTTCCTTGCACAATGGCAGCCAGAGTATTGAGAAAAGGCTGCAGTTGTTGAGGTTGCAAAGGTGCCGATTCCGAACTGATAAACAGAAATTATGAAATTGTCACGTCAGTGTACTATGCTTCGTGGAGTATACCTGAGAAGGACGGTGAGGATTTGGGCGGCCTTGAGTTGAACAAATTCATCTGAAGTATCTAACGTTCTAGAGGTATGAATTAAACAGGTAGGCCTTTGATGAGGGCCAAGGGGACATGCCTTAGCAGGGGTCCGTATGGTAGTTCTGGATCACTCTCCACAGATCTCGTAAACAAAGGTATCCGCTCATCATGGTCTAAAGGACATATTGTCAACCATGTATACGCCTAACTCTGGATGGGAACCTACCCGTCAGAGCATCCCCGATGAGAATGAGAATACATTGCATAGTATCAACCCTCTGCAGTTTCTTGAGGAGCCGCAGGTATAGCAGTGCATATGATTGGCCATCTGAGAGAAACAGAGAGTCAGTCTTGACTCTAGGCTGTCTATCTACTCTCTTGATTAAAGTTAGTTCATCGGAGGTGACCAGGTCTGCCCGTTGGTAACCCTAGGCTTGATATAAGTGTGGAGGCGGTTGGGATCAATGTCAAATTTACCTCCCATGGAACAGGCTTCGAGCGGATCTTTGCAGAATTATCGTCCAGATATGAATTCGAGACCAAGGATACGGACATGCTCGTCGTCAAATGGCTCGCGCCGTGACCCGAAACGGATCTGCTTCACACCGCGACTTCGGATTATTTAGAATTCCCATTTTCTTGCACTGGCCGCTGGGCCCCTGGTAGAAATGTTGTGGAATACCGTGTCTTCGTGTCGGAGACACTCAAAAAGTATGAGGGATTCTTCAAGTCCAATTTCATTCTTACGGTTTTATTGCAGGTGCTTACCGGTCGCTAACAACTCAAATTAGTACTCCCGTCGCGTCTTCCTCAACTCCAGAGACAATTCGTCCCAAAAGACGTCCACGCCCGGAGTTAATAACCGCCATAGTCCTAAACCGTTCCCCAATCATTACTCGAACCCCAACTCCTTTTGAACGCGCATACTACTCCTACCAAGCTCGCATATCTCGTGCCTTGCACAATCCATTTCCATACGATTTTTACTTCAAGCAAGGGTCACCCATGGAGGCCCGTTTTAACGTAGAAGAGCGCAAGCGAGAGAGAAAGGCTTTTGGGAAGCCTTTCAGTGATGAGAGTATGGGAGGTAATGCAACTGGCATTACGGCGGAGCAGTTGGGTCCGCAGGAAGGAGAGGGAGAGATCATGATGCCGAGAATTCATGATGCCGACACAAAGTTGGATCTAAAGAGTCTTAATAGACGGGGTCAGCGGAACTTATACCTTCTTTTGAACAAAAATGAAGGGCGAGGGCCAATGTGGAGATTTCCCCAAGGAGGTGTTGAGCATGGCGAGCTTTTACATCAGGCAAGTTTACTCTTGTGTTTGGCTGCACACAATGACCTCCGTTATCTTGTTTTGTGCGGCCAGGCGGCGCACCGAGATCTCCACGCCGAATGCGGTTCATACATGGACACATGGATTGTCAGTCGGAATCCAATAGGCGTATATAAACCTGCACACCCTCCCACAGAACCTGAAGAATTTCCATCAAAAGTAAGTGTGCATCATTGTGCAAAACTTTACTTTTTTTGACAAGGTAATTCTTTCAGACAATAACATTCTTTTTCAAAGCCCATATCATGGCAGGCAATGTTCGGCCGGACGCAAAAGAGGTCCTGGATTTCGCTTGGTTAACAAAGCAGGAGATTCAGACCAAAGTAGAGGAGGACTATTGGCTTGGTGTCAAGGACATGCTATCCGACTTTTAATCTGAATCGTGATACAAATGACTAAACATCTAATCGGTTATATTCGAGCTGGGGCTACGACAACCCTCTACCGAGGTGCAATGGCTTTTCGTGATGTCTTTTGTGCATCGTCAAATCTGCGCACGACGACCTGGCATTTGGTTGTCTTGCAAATATGCTTTGAAGTCGCCTTGACAGCATCCGAGAACAACGTCAGCCCCGCTGCGCGTTCGACAGCTTCCACTAGCGTGACGGATGAGAATACTTGACAAATGATATTAGAGGAGACATAGAAACCTGGCATGACAAAACCCTCCAAAGGCGCCTCATCGGGGATAGCAGCATTGGGTAAGACGAAAGCACCCGTGGATAACTCAAGGATGTCAGGCGTTGTGGGGGAAGACGGCTTTGACGCAAGGACGACTTTGGCAAAGTGAGAGGGTACGGCGACATTTGGAGGGGAACCAATCATTTCGTATGTCTGAGAGATATGCGGAAGTCAAGACACGGGACGATGGCACAAATGCGATGTGAACTGACCACCCGCCATTTCCCGTCAGCGTCCATGCGCGGGAGATACAGAGGTACGGTGAACACGTAAACGTCTGCAAAAGAGCTGGTAAGACGGCGGCACCAGTCTTCGAGGTAAGCCCAGTCTGGAGTTGAAGTTAGCTCATGTTCGTGAATAAGACTAGAAGGACTTACAATGGCGGTTGAAGCCTACACCGATTTGAGGGGCGATATTTGAAAGTAGAAATGTCTCGTTCATAGCATCCTGTTAAGTATCATTTCAGTGACGCTACGTACGGTAAAATTAAGACGCACCTGAGATGATTTTGCGTCGGCAGCGGGCACCCTTCGTAAATCCATCTAGTCAGTAGTTTAAACGAAAAAAGTGGGAGAAATCAACACACATATGCCCTCTATCATACCCGCTCCTGAAATAGTCCTGTAGCTTTGACCGGAAAGCAACAGGCAAGGACTCGTCCTCGACAAATGTAGACAATGAACGATCACCGGAATGAGCATTTCCTACAGACGATTCGACAATCGCTGAGCGTCGGAGGGATGTAAGTGTGAGGTGTTCTGCTGTCTAAGTTTATGGACGGAAGAGGGCTCAGACTTACAAGTGCCAGGGGAATGGAAGGGCTTACCCAGGCTGGATGCCGAAGACGTCTGTCATAGGCAGCAACGTATGCTTTACGGATAAGTGGATCCGCAATCGGTCCTAGATTCAAGTTAACCTATATGTCAGGAACAACGGACAAAAAAAAAAGTTCGACAAACACACCTGGATTGCCGTACTTCAAAACAGGCAAAACGGGCGAAACGGAAGATACAAGAGACGCAACGTTGGAAATATGTGCGTTTCCTCCTGGTCCCATTTCCACGACCGGCAGTGTCGAAGGCACGGTCGGTGATACGATTTGTCGTTTCTTGGTGCTTGCGATAGCGGTCGCTACTCCTCCGCCCACCAAGGCACCAGCGGTGAAGAGCGCTGCGTGTATAAAAGTCGAGCTTGACATTGGTTTTGTGCAACTACAGCTGAACGCGTTCTAATTCGTGTCTTGGGCCAAGCATGCAAAACTTTCCTTCAAGTTTGTTCTTCTGCATACATCGGAGGAAGGCGTCAGATCTAGCGCGTCAAACTCCCGTCTACCCTTACGAACCGGAGCATTGGTGGGCCTGAATGCAGAAAGAACTTCGACAAGATCAAGCATAGATATATGGTCACAGAGGAGTATAATATATAAATCGAAAGCTGGTAAATTCCTCGAAAATGAGAGATGAGATCTTTTCTTGCACAGCATCTGAAACAATTGGAAAAGTTAAAGAAAGTTGACGAAGAATAGTGCTGATCGAGTTGGCGGTATACAGAATGTACGGTGCAAAGTGAGAGGAATGGTCGAAGCCCAACGAGAAGAATGGTTGACATCGGAATCGGTACATCAAGATTTCGTCTTCGTTCACTCGCCTTGCAGACTATCTGCACGGACTGTCGTCTCCGTATCAGAATTCGAGGGGTTCGTATGAGCGAGATTCGAGCCCACCTCGACTCTCGCTGGCCACGGCTCTACCATCCCTCCTCCCAAACCCTCCAGCACCCGGACCCCTGGGCTGTCGCACAACACCACCCGGACTGTCGTGACCGCCGTTCAATGTCGCAGAATTCGGCAGGCTAGGGACTGGGGGGATAGATCCGCTTCCGAAACCAATACTGTTGCCGAATAGTGATCCAAACCCGCTAGAGCTTCGACGGGACGGGGAGGCGATGGTAGCATATCCTTCGCGAATGTTGCCATTGGAAGAACGGGAGTTAAGGCGTGGTGTCTGAGAGTGCAAAGTCTTCATATCGGGCATGGACTTTTTGACCCGTAGAGAATTTGGAGCTTGCGAGATGGTGGGGGTTAGATAAGCCGACGGCGCACGTGAGAGAGTCGGAAGTCTAGATTGTTGTTGCTGCTGCTGTAGAACATTTAGCGACATTCTTTGTAATGCTGCGATGAACGTACCCTTTGGGGATCCATGCGAGTCACAACGGCATACCTTTCATCGCCCTCTCCAATAGAATAATGATACACTCCCAATTTTTGAGCAATGAGGTGAACGACTCTCCTCTGTTTTGGGCTGAGTGTTCGGGAGAATGCCAGTTCGTCCCGCATCCTATCATCCTTAAATAACAGAATACGGGAATATATCTCCAGTGTAGAAGGATCATTAAGGTCTAATTCGTTAGCCGAGATCCTGTCCGACGCGGTGGGAGTAGGGGGAGCTTGAGGAGCCGCCGGGGCTGAAGCAAGGGCAGTAGCATAAGGTTGAGGAGCAGGCATCGGGGATGCGCTGGGAGGCGAGTAATGTTGTTGCGGAAAAGGCGATCCTGAAGGGAAGGAACGCTGGGGTGTGAATGAGGGGGTGATGACGGGCCCGAAGTCATCGTACGTGGCAGAGGTTGCCTCCTTTTCGAGTTGCATGGAACGCATTCTGCGGATTGCCTTTTCTCTTTCGATGCGCTCCTTTTCACCCGCTTGCAAGACCTTTTTGTACTCGACACGTAGCTTGCGACCTTGGACATCAAAACCGTTCAGAGCAGCGACGACGGCATCTGCATCAGCAGATTGGCGGAAGTTGGCAAAAGCCAAACCGCGGAAAGAACCCTGTTGGTCGAGATGATAGTTGAAAGCGTAAGGTGTAGGAATCGATAAAGAAGCCTGGAATTATCTTAGTGTCAAGTCGTGACAATACGAAAAAGCAAGGAGGGACTAACAATTATATCAAGGAGAGTTTCACGTTTAACATTGAATGGAATGTTCTTGATTACGATAGCAGTGGGTATAACCTCGTCATCAGGGTTCATGCTGGGCGTAGCGGACGCCAGAGGAGTTGCACCGAGATGGCCTGGAGGGGGTGAACCGCCAGCCGATGAAAAGTCCGAGTTGTTGTTGGGAGAGAGAGAGCGGTTTTCAGATGAAGAATCAAGCCATTGCTTAGAAAGAAAAAATTAATTCAAGTTTGAATCGAAGAGATAATGTGACAACATACGATGGGAAGACTACCACGAATAGCAGGCTTGTTCTTTAAAGGAGATGGACTCAATGACAAGGGGTTGTACTGGGATTGTGCTGGGACTGGTGGAGAAGTTGAGAAATGGTATTGAGGTCTACCATTAATGTTGCCGCCGCTGTTGCCTTCATAATCATAAGTGTCGTGAAGACGTTGCTGAGAGGGCGAAGAAAGCGACAAAGATGAAAGATTGGGAGGTGAACTAGTCATTATGTCCTGGCACACTGATGCTTGCACGCTCTTCCTGATATATGTAAAAAAGAAAAAACCCGGTCGTAAATGCTGAAAAGGAGACCGCGACTTGAAGAAGAGTTTGATGAGAAAAAAAAGAACAAGTCCAAAGACTGTGTTGTCGTCTGCTTATCCCTAACCACGAGGCACTTGCCGACCACCCATATATACAAATTAGACTAGCTAACCACAGCTACTGGCTTCAACGGCGTTAACACTGCCTCTACATCAAACGACAGCTCAATAGAACCAGAATGATCCCATGGTCCACGCATGATCTTCCCACTCCCACTCGTTGGCGACATCTCACTGGGAGGCTCGTCCATCACAGGTCCGCGACCGACTGCTGGCGGTCGGTAGAATGTGGGGCGGGGAATTGAAGGCAGTCTGTATTTGGGTTGGTTGAACGGTGGTAGAGGTCCAGTCGCGAGACGAAGCGCGGAGGGTGGTGATCGACGGGGCATCGTGATGCGGCTGCAGCAAAAGCTCGATTTCGTAGTCGTGCAATTGTGAACGACAACTTACAAGATTATAAAACTCTTCAAGGGCAACCAGTGCTCTGCAATCGTAAAGTGAAAGTTCTGAGCAATTCAGTTAGCTTGAAGCTATCGGTAAACAAGTGGCACGACAAACCGAGAATCAGATGTTCACGAAAGAGGTCTGAAGAGTAGTAACCGACCGTGGCTAGGAGTCCAGTGTTGTTGCCAAGGCGGGTAATTGTTCATGCCACATGCCACCATGACTGGATGCACACCATACAGGCGCAATATTAATGCAGGAGTGTATTTACATATGCAGTGAAGACGAGGATGGGGGAGAAGGTTATGACATAAGTAAGACTAAAATGACCCAGATAGACTACGCCGCCGACTCATCTCTCAACGGGCGGTAGTACTTAATAAGTTGGCCTTTGAATACTGCCGTAACATGGTGTTAACAGATACAAGATGGCAAGGCAAAATGCAGCATACCGTCTGGAGTGTTCCAGAGTGAGGCAGCGTCAGCGTTGAGTGGGGATGCATTGTTGGGTTCTGTAACGATCAACAAAAATGTTTGACGTTAAGGAATCAACAACAAGAAGGAACCATACCACCAAGGAGAGACTGCAAAGAAAGGAGAATTGTGTGCACGCTGTACACAGCTGACCATTTGTCCTACGTTGCAGCCTTAGAACGCTCACGGTTTAGGGAAGTAGGAAATACACACCTGTAAAATGTCCAGACAGATTGCACCACTAGTGATGTCCACGTTGGGATGAAAACAAGGAGTCTCAAATTTAATGGTGGGCGCGACGTAGGGATAGTTGTGAGGGAATGAGATAGATATCCTGAACGTCAGTCCAGCATAAATCTGACGGGAAGATAAGCTAAAGGTGGAGAACACGTGTGTGAGTAAGCGTACCGTTTCCGCTGGTCCCTCAATTGTGCCCACCCATTCGAAGAGGTTTCCATCGCTCTTGGGAAATGCAGACTATTTATACAATGTTAGCTGGCGAAAAGACTGGGATAACACCAAATTGACTATGCCGGGGGAAGCAGACATCTGGTCAAACATCATGCATGTCAAAGGAAGACTGTTAGAGTGAGATAAAAAAGCGTACCATCAAAGTCATGAGCTCATTACTGAGGCTATATAGTCACGGTTGTGAGGATGATAAAAGGACATTTTTTGAGTGTGAAATGTACCGTTTCGCTACGGAACCTGCTACAGAGTTTGTTGAGGTTGTGACAGCTGGTTTCTGAGGACTGCGTGGGGGAGCTAATGCAGAGGTTACTTGTTCCATGTCGGTAGAGTGATGGTAGCTGAAAGAAAAGAAATTGGTTCAACTTGACGCGCATCAACCACGTGATCACAAAAAAAAAACAAGAAAAACAAGAAAAAATAAAAAATAGAGAAATTAAAGGCCACAAACAGAAATCCTCGAGGCAATCGAATGATTCGAATCGGTCGCAATGAGAACCACCAGCTGTTTTTGGTGTACAAGTTCCACCGTGGCGTCCACGTCATGATGAAAGGGTAATAATGTGGCGCGGAATCGAATCGGCATGACCCGACTGCGCTCTTACGCAAGCAATTACCGTCAGCCACGGTGGTCCTCGAGTCGTCGTACGACCCAATGGCCACAAACTTTTCCCCCTCCCAAGCGGAGCTTGCCCTCGTTTCTCAAATATTTCTTCAAGCTGACCCTCAGAAGTTAGGCATCATCACCGGAGAGGTGGCCGTGAGGGTCTTTGGTGGTGCTAAACTCTCACCCACTGTCCTCGGGGAAATATGGAGTATTGCAGATGAAGAAAACCACGGATGGCTGTCCAAGAAGGGCGTAGCTATTGCTGTTAGGCTCATGGGATGGGCACAAAAGGGTGAAAAAATGAAACAGGCTTTGGTTAATAAACGTGAGTGTTCTGACGCCATTTCTGATGTTGCACACTACTGATAGGTATGCCTCAGCGGGACCTCTACCTTCCATTGAAGGTGTTACGGCCGTCACTCACCACAATACTGGAATGTCTCTGCCCAGTTCGCCTCCCCCAGGCCTACCAAAATTAACAGTCCGGGATAAGGCCAAGTTCCAGCGTTTGTTCGCAGGCTGTGGTCCCATCAATGGGCTTCTGAGTGGTGTGTAGAGACACAGACTTTGCTTGAGCTTGGTAGACTTACCGGAGAACAGGCGAGAAAGCCCGTGATGTCTTCGTTAAATCCAAACTTCCCGTCGAAAAACTTCTGCAAATATGGTTCGCCAGTTACTCACATCCAACTCTTCCAATTGTAATAATGACACTGGGTCTCATTAGGAATCTAGCGGACACTCAGGACCGAGGCGCCCTCGATTCCACGGATTTCGCTATCGGAATGTATCTTATTCAAGCGTCTATGTCTGGTCAACTGTCATTTATACCCACTTCCCTCCCACCGGGACTCTATGAACAAGCAGGGGGCAATCCCCAGGTTACCATTCCTTCACATGCAACTGGCACAAGCGGATCCTTCAGCCCGACTCTCACTGGTGGTTTCCCACAAACTCGGAGCACTCTTCAACAGCAGTACACAGGTCAAGGCCATTCACTGCAGCCAAATTACACTGGCACTTCTCCCAAACCTGGGACAAGCTCCCGGCAGCCCACGCGTCCTGCACCATCGGCTTTTGGTAGTAGCGCCTTTGGCGCCTCGCAAGGAAATGGACACGCCCCTCATTGGGATGTTACCGCCGCAGAGAAAGCCTCAGCGGATCGCTTCTTCGATAACCTTGACTCCCAGAAGAAAGGTTATATTGAAGGAGACGTTGCTGTTCCTTTCATGTTGGAATCAAAATTATCTGGAGATGATCTGGCACAAGTATGGTACGTGCTAGTGTTTCTGTTTACAGATTTAGAACTTACTGTTGTCCGACTGACAGGGATCTGGCCGATATCAATAATGATGGTCAACTCACTCGTGATGGCTTTGCAGTGGCCATGCACCTCATTCAAGGGAAGCTAGTTGGGAAAGACATTCCAACAACGCTCCCCGCATCCTTGATACCACCGTCTATGCGCACAAATGGTGCAAGCCCTTTCTCTCCACCTGCGCACCAAGAGCAGCAGGACCTTTTGGGAGACGATACGCCACCGCAGTCTGCTACCTTACCCCAACAGACGGGCAATGTTATACAAGCGCAGATGACCGGTGCACAACAACTACAAACTGGTCTCGTTGCCCCGTCTTCTCCACGCCCTCCGCCGTCAGGCAATTATGATCCTTTCGGCTCCTCTTGTGAGTTTGTTGTCATCCACGACTTATTTTTTGAGCTCAACAAGGCGCTGCTTCAGCTCTGCCGAGAAATTTATTAGATAATGACGACGACCCAGGGTCGACTTCAGCTCTTCTGCACGACCAATCTGCCGAGATTGGAAACGTGCAGAATCAGCTCAACTCCACCAATCGTTCTGTTGAAACCACAAAAGTGGCACGCACTTCCGTTGAACAGACCCTGGCAAACCAGGCCGGACAGCTCTCTGCATTACAGACTCAGCTGTCCTCTGCCAAAGCCGCATACGAGATTGAAACCAGATCGTTGTCGACTCTTCGAGAGCGGCTGTCCGCCCAAACAGCTGATATGCAGAGGACAAAAGAAGGGCTTATTCGGGCCGAGAGTGACCTGAGTGCCGTGCGTGTTGAGAAGGCCGAAGTTGAGGGTTCGTTCTTACGCGACAAAGAAGACGCGAGAGAACTGCATCGCAAGATGATTGAGGCCGGACAACAGGCGGAGACTATGAAACTGGAGCTGGAGAAGGCTAAGAAGGAGGCCAAGCAGCAGAAGGGATTATTGGCGATTGCGAGAAAGCAACTGAGCTCAAAGGAAGTGGAGAGAGCAAGGGCTGAGAAGGAACTCGAGGATGCCAATGCCGAGGCTGCAGAAGGTGCTAGGGAAAGGGAGGAGGCGGAGGCTGAACTGGCCAAGATCTCTTCATTCCTGCCGCCAGCCGTTATGGAACGAACTAGCTCCGCTGGAGGGGATTCCTTGAATTTTGCCGCTTCGCATGCATTACCGATAACTCCAGACATGTCTGGTCCAGCTGCTATGAGCCCAAACTTAACTGGCAAGAGTAACAATCCTTTTGAAAGACTAGCCAAGTCTGGACATTCGACTCCTCGATCGCAATCTCCTTTCTTACCTACTAACGCGCCCCTGCTGCCACCGCCGGTTGCGGACGTGTCTTTGGCAGCTTCTGATGATGATCCCTTTGGATTCTCTGAAGCTTTGGCCGCGCCTCGGCCAGATCCTGCCACTAATTTGGCAGATGTTGAAACAACAGCATCAAAAGAGGTCCCAGCTGAAATGCCTCCTCTCGGCGTCAGTCCTGCGCCTCCCGTACCACCCTCTCCAACAGCTAACAGTGAAAACGAGCACTTCACCACACCACCGGACACCGCGGCCAGCCCTTCAGGTGTTACCAGTCCGGCTGTACAACTTCCTGACCTGAATGTGCTGACAATGTTCCCAGCGCTTGATAGTCAGCTTTCCCCACCCGAATCAACTTTGCCAGGACATTTCCCACTTTCCCCGGATTACCACGAACGCGGTGACGAAACCGATCTAGCGTCCCAACTCAAGGAACTTGATGTAAACGAGTCTGACAGTGACAGTGACGATGACGAAGTCCCCTTGGCTGAACTAAAGGGGAAGGTCCCTAATGATAACGCTGCTCCCACCACCAATGGAACTGTCGCAATTTCCACCTCCGATGCTACCCCTACCATGCCTTTCGATGATGCCTTTGGACAAATGATGGAAACGTCAGCGGTTCCACAAGAACATAGCTTAACCCCTGCTTTTAAGCAGTCGAAGGATGCCTTCGGAGCACACGTTGTGCAGACTGCCACCCCCTTCACTACTTCTACGCAGGAGCCAAGTGCTCATGCATTAGGCCTAAACGCTTTCGATGAGGCAATGGGGAAAATCCCAAGTGGGTCGGTGTCCGCAGCACCTCAACTCACCTTCGAAACCGCATTCGATGACAATTTCGATTTCCCATCAGCGAAGTTCCCACTTGCGCCCGCTACTAACACCAATGGGAAGACATCTGCGACTTCGCCAACGGCAAAACAAACCAATGGCTTTGACAGTATCTTCGCTTCAGCAATCAACAAGCAAACAACCGCTCCTCCTGTAGGTACATCACAAGGGCCACTGTCTTTTGATGATACCTTCGCGTCCACACTTCCGGCCTCTGCTCTCGAAGCTGCTGCGAGTCCGACCATGCAGGCTAATCATGGCATATCCTTCGATGATGCTTTCTCCGGGTTTGAGCTAGCGCAAACCTTGAAACCCGCATTCGGTTCTTTGCCATCTAGGACTTCCGCAATTTTATCAGGGCCGCCTGATTCAAATGCGAGGCCCTTGTCAACTGTGTCATCACCTGCTTCCCCTAGGAGCGCCTCTTCGCCCGTGCGTATGTCCTCGATGCCAACATCACCTCCACCACGACAATGGTCACCTCCTCCCAGAATTTCTTCGCCTAAACCACGTCCTTCCACATCTTCCAAGGAAAGTCAGGAAAAGCCAAAAGATCCTCCACCTCGACATTCCAAATTGACTGTTAGTAACCGTCATCTCTTACTACGTTTAAAAACCATCTCACAAGGTCACTTCGCGTAGATCCGGCTACCCTTTGGGAGGAAAAAGAAACAGGACAATCTACCTCCACCACCTCCACCGGCACAATTCCTTACGCCACCCATCGAGGAGCCCTCAAGGACGATTACACCAGCCGTGGACGATGACGTGGAATCTGTGAAACAGTTATGTGGCATGGGTTTCAGCCGCTCTCAAGCCGTCGATGCTCTCGAAGCGCACGGGTATGACTTCCAGCGGGCCCTCAATAGTCTACTGACAGCTAGTGAGAGCTGAGAGAGAGAGAGCTCTCCATCTGTCCTTGCAAAGTCACAAGCAGTTCTATATGTTCCCTTTCTATTAATGGTGTCACATTGGCCTAAAGTACTTAAATAATATATACTTCGCACTTTCCGCCTGTTTCAGCAAATGAATTATTTATCTTTGAGATCATCACTCCTGGTGCAGCAAGTTCCCGTGCCTCTGCAACTTGTACGATGTGTTCAATATTACTTCAAAAGATATGGTGGATCAATTACTGGCACTCACATCATCCACTTGCTACTTGCTGGTGTGACGAATTAATATGGCGTAGCTACTTCTCTTCGTTACTATAAGGAGTGTGCTGATTCGGAGGACCCCCAGGGGAGATGAACTTTGAAGGGCTGCGACACCTTCAGAAGCCACTCCTTCCAATCTTGGTCCCTCTTGCGCCTGCCAGAGACCTCTTGAAGCTGCGACGGAGTTGGAAAATGAGCGTGAAGGACGAATATATAGTCAGACATGTCCAGTCGTTGATCGAGCAGAATAGTATTTTTTCCTGGTTCCAAGAACGAAGACACGTCAACCAGATGATCGGGGGTGACCTAACGGCACATGAACTGACAAGAAATTGAATGAGAAATACGTGGCCATACCACAAAAGGTGGAGACAGGGGAAAGCTCTGTCTCTCCTCTTTATACTTGACTTCCATGGACAAGCCACCAGTCTGGGGCCAGGAACAATGACCGCCAAGCGTCAGCTCCTCTATGGAAGGCCGTCTCGATGTTCTTCCCATGATGACTTGCAGATCGGCATAGGAGTAGCATGCTAAGGATAAACATAAACTCTCTGCTACATCCCTGCGAATCGTTTGATTAGCCAAATACGGATTGTCTTCGCCAAAAGGAAAGCGCGTACTGTGTGGACTTGTTTCTGTTGTTCCACTTGGACACTAAAGCATATTGGACTTGGCCAATGTTGAACTCGATCGTGACCGGGGGCCGGGATTTCGATCCACGTTGAATGGCAATGACGGTCATTTCTGGACCAAAAACTACTGGATACGAGGTCATCAACAGGTCTGTCGACATCAGAACGCATGTACCTTTCCCTGAGAACGTTGATCTGACGCTATTGCCTATGGATGTCGAAGGAATATCCTCGTGAATGTCAGCGACTTTCAACTCGTTACTGACGACTTCACTGGGGGGACAGGCTCCCAAAGCGATGTCTACTGATGGAAGCCTTCCATCGTAGTCCAAACATCCTTCTGGAGATGAATTCGTACGACTGGTGGCATCTGTCGTGACCATTGTCCCACCCACAAAGTCGACTACGCTTGAGGATCGGTCACGCCTCAGGGCTGCCGACGCAGCAAGATCATCGTCGAAGCTCGTCTTGTTATTGTCAGTAGGGGCATCACATAAATGCGGAGGATCTAATGTTGCTTGATCTGTGCTAGAGCACTGGATTGTCGTACTGCCGGAAAGCAGTGAAATTGGATGTGGAGAACCACTGACTCGTCGTCGAACAATCTTGCCCTCATCTTCACAGCCTGGAGATCGCATCCGTTTCCGGTTTCTCATTCCTTCAGTGTCTGTATCGGACTTCCTCAAGCTCCCCGAATTGCGGTCAGCGCTGGCGCTTCCACCTGGGCTCTGGGTGACAGAACGATTAGTCTGAACAGGATTTTCATTCTACGTAGCATAGTGTGTAAATCTGTATACGTTTGACAAGAATAGAGATTACACTTACGAGTTCGGCGATCTCCGTTTCATCAGAGGAAACAGCATGTATAGGATTCGCGTTGCGGGTGTCCACCATTGCACCTTTGACTATGTCACCAGAGAGGTTACCTCCCGGTAACAATTGATCTAGACATGCAATCCCAGAGGAGGGTTCATGAGCCGCAGATGCATGGTCAAAGCCTGCCTGATAACTATTAGCGGTCGGTCCCTTGGACTCAGTTAAATGTGCCGCGGAAGAAACAGCCTCAGCATGGGGATCGACCTGATTATCAACATTCAAGTCAGATGGATTCGAAATATCTCGGGTGATTTCTTTTTGTGTTTCCTGCGGCAGCTTCGCCATAGTACTGCAGTCCTTCCGCAGGACGGAGAATGGAGGCATTGCTTCCGTTATGTCCCCGCCTTCCTCCGCAACACTCTGGATTGTAAAGTCAATGACATGTCGAACAATAAGACGGAACTTACAGCGTGGGCCTCTGTTGCGGCAATTTCTCCTTCCTCCAGAACACTGGCTATTTGAAACTGCGCCAAAAATATCAATTATTGACGGATGTAGTAGCAGAAAAGGTGGAAGATGACGTACAGACATAGAGGAAACCTTGTCACCGCATGGGATCTCTATTCTTGACTGCTCGTCACGGTTTTCCTTTGTATGTGGATCTATGATCTCACCCAAGCCTGATGAAGAGGGAGAACCAGCAGAGGCGCGAGCCATCGGATCCTCATCCGAAGTGCACGAGTCTACATCCGTGGTACTGCCTTCGTTCTGAGAATATGGGACTGGCGTTAGCGATAGTATTGGTTCTTCTGTTGTCCCGAGATGCGACTCCTGATGAAAGCGGAGGAGAGAAAATCTGAGTTCTATGATCGGCATGCAACGTAAAGATGAACGTACATCAGAAGTCTCGTTAAGAATGGTATCGCCGACGTCTGGTGCATTAGTTTCCGGATCTTTCATCTGCATGCAAACGCGTCAATTAAATCATAGCCAATGAGGAAACACTTTACGGAAAACTTACCACAGAAGTACATAGTACGTTCTCACTCTCATTGGCGCTCGTATCAGTCTCCGTCATCAGATTGACGGGCGATATATGTGGTTGGCCTCTGACTGTCGCCTCGACAGTTGAAATCTCACCCGTTGGATCAGTAGGAGCGGTGACACAAATGTTCGAGGCATGTGCCACAACGCATGATTCCCGATCCATGGCCTCGTCCTCTTCTGCGACTATAGGAACATGGACAGCAGCCGAAGACCTATCACTGTCGCTTACATGTTGTGTCGCAGTGACGTCTTTGATCTGCGCTACATTGCTTCTGGCTGACTGCGACGGGTAATCCGGCAAAACAATTGCTGGGTTCTCAGTTTCGGTACCGACTTCAGGCTGGTTTGGGGGCTCAGTAGGTTGGTGCGGAGGAGAAAGTCCACCTGTCGTACTTTCTTTCATCAGGACATCAGAGTTGTGGCCAGCCTTGATGATAGTATCCGACATAGAGTCATCCAATGGTGGTATTCCGAGTGCAGCCGTGAGTAATGCCATAGCATCTGAACCACGAGCCTGGTCTAACTCCATGTGTTCAGCTTTCGAGTGGGTCGGAATAGAAGGATGGCGATTATCAGGCATAGTCGGCCTTGCTTCTGCAGCGCTGAGTACAGGGCCTTCAATTTTTGATTTCCGTATGACAGATGAATTGTAAAAGGGGAGTGGGTGTCTTTGCTCTCCAAGACTGGGGGTAGAGTCTAGCGGCACGGAAGAAGACGAGGTGTCGGCCCTCCCCGTGTCCTCCTTCTGTTTATACCATTCTAAATCCGCAGCCAAGAAATCCGCATAGTTTGCCGAAGATTTCCGTTTTTTCTTGGTTTTCGGCTTGACGGAAGCCTTGGTAGCACTCATGGGTGTGACTACGCTCGGAGAAAAGGCATTTTCTGTAGAGACACCCCAGGCCGTTGGCTGGGATGAGAGTGCACCAGACGTACTTGGACTTGACGCACGTTGCGGAATAAGAATGGGCGCGGGGCATTTACGAGGAGATGATGGCGATTGTGTTATCTGGCTCGGGTTGTTTGGTAGTGGCAAGCTCGGTAACGATGATTGACCCATAAGAGTCATCGCCGTACTTTGTGCACCAAGTGACGGCGTTTGGTGTTGTTGTAAGGCAGTTTGTGAGATGTACATGCTCCCTTCCACCTGAGATGCGGTTAATGAGGCAGATAGATGCGTTAATGATACCGTAGTCGGACTTTCGGTTGCCGAAACTTGTGTGGGACTGCTTCCGGAGTCGCCAAGTCGTTCGCCGATGAGATAGTAACAACAAAAAAGAAATTGTATCAACTTACCTGTGCTGCGGAAGCTGATTCACGCTGGTGACAGAAGTATTCTCGTCGGAAGGAATGACCATTTGAGTTGACGCAGGTGGCGGGGAGCTTTGTTGTACGAGGGTGATGCTTTGTGCAAGTCTTCGTACTCGGTCTAACGCGGGTAGATTGTGGCTTATCCTTTTTGCGATGATGAGGCACTGAACGGACCTTGGAGGATTCCCTCTTTAAAATGTCCAGAGTGGGTAATCACAGTCTGCACCAACTTCTCATATGCTTCACCCCATTGTGAGAGACGTGGAGGGCATCTAGAGACATGAAAAGGCTGGACGTTGTCGCCGATCTGCCGTTGAAGGGTTGATTGTGCAGTCTTGTTGTGTTTCCATGAGACGACAACATCTAGAAAACTGACAAGTAAATTTTACCTCTACCAGGGACAAAATCTGTACGCGTAAAAATGTGATTTGAAGGGTGAGAATTAATGGTTTGAAAATCAATCTAGCACTGCAAACTCACCTTTGGTTTGGCAGTAGGATAATAAGCTCTGTCAGAGCTTAGCCACACGCTCAATCTTTGAGCGAAACTCGAGTACACAGCCAAGTCATGTGAAACAAGCTTTTTTGCGAAGATGGGAAAGACTTTGTCGTTATTGGCGATCGCATTTTCAGACATACTGGCTGGGTGTTTGACAATCCAATGCTCTTGAAAAATGAAAGATCAGACGGTCACGGTCTTTGTAAACTTCAAAGCTTCGGTGGCACCTGAGGCCTGAGGCGTCAGTACGTTTTGGTAAAAATCAAAATTACAACCGACGGTATCATGTTTTTACACTGAAATCGAAGGGTTTACCAACAGTTGAACGACGTATAGGGTTCTGAACTAAAGTAAAAATACTCATGGATCAAACAATGACTCGGAAATGAAACGCGACCGCAGGCTGGGTGTCCAAAACGAACGCGCCGCCACCGTGTTCAAATGGAAACCCATATCTCTCACGAAAACTCCGTAGTACACACCGGATCTGGGATACGCATTAGTACTCTGCAGTATCAACCAACTACCCGCCCAATCGAAGACAGATTTTCCATCGACGGTCCTGAAGATCGTCTTGTCATCGGTGTTTATGACGGTAAGTCATCTGATATTTTGTACCAATGAACTATACTCAAGAACGGGCGACACAGGTCATGGCGGATCTGCAACCGCTGAACATGTCAGCAAAGTTCTACCTCGACGGATTCTTCGCGAGTCTGTTGAGCAGCTCGCGCAAGTCTTTCAGGACTTGGACAGCGCTATGCTTCAGGCGTTTACAGAAGACCATGATCAGTTCCGCACAAAGTCCAAGAACTGGGCTCATAATGCGAGCGTCCTCAAGTCGGGATGTACCGCTCTAGTCCTGGATATAAACACGCGGACCCTTAGTGTTACCTGTGCAAATGCCGGTGACTGCCGTGCTGTAATTTGGGGACCCAGTTCGAAGGAAGTGCGAGAAACCACCGATCTTAATGCCAAGACACCATCGGAACAAGACAGGCTCAAACTTGAGCATCCGAACGAGGAAAACTTTGTCGTCGGAGGTCGACTATTTGGTAAACTCATGGCCACGAGAGGTGCCTGTCTGCATTTTGGATCAAGTCATGGCTGCGGTTAATGACGAGTCGTGACAGGGTTCGGTGATGGGTATTACAAGTTACCAGCCAAGTCAAATACACGATTACACAGAAGATATGTGGATATATTTTCTGCCCTCGAACAAAAAGGCAAGGTTCCGATGAATGCCCAGTACGATACTTACTTCTACGGATACCGATCACCACCATATGTGACGGCAGCGCCTCATCTGCACACCTTCAAACTTGAAAAGGGAGGCTTCATTCTATTGGCTACGGATGGTTTGTGGGATTTGGTGGACAGTGAACTTGCGGTAAAAATTGTGCAGCAAGGTGTAGATGCAGGCCGAGATGATTTAAGCAAGTATATACTGCAGAAGGTAATGGAAACGAAACCCCCGGGTGACGATGTAACCATAATTGTGCTGCGAACGTGAAACAGCAACAACAATAATCCACCATTTGGAATAATACAAAGGCTATAGCCCTGAGGCCTGAGATCCAGGTCAACTGTGGTCTGTGGTGGCGTTTCCTCCACTTGTACTATAAGGTTATCGGACCTGTGTCCGAGAAACGTGTACTGCGGCACCTTTACTCGCATGGGCCATGTATTTCCTTTCTGTGGTTTTTTATTCTTGTTTCGCGCTGTCCAACTGAGCAGGATGAAGCTGTTGAACGGCGGTGCAAAGGCCAGAAGAAATCCGATTGGTGTATACCTTTGTTGACTAACGATATAAGTAATAGCCGAGTTGAGCATACTCAGTACTTGTAACTTGTGGCACTGAGAGCGCGATAATTACCCCTCTTCCCCTCATGTCCACGTTTGACATGCTTGTCGTAGGTTGCGGGGGAGGACCTGACGAAACCAACTTATCCGCGTAAGCAATAGCTCTGTTTATCGAAGCGAACTCGACATCATGTATTTCACACCAGTTATCTGATAAAACTTCGCGACGCAACTTGGGAGGATGGAATAGTTGGGTTGGAAGCAGGTCCGTAATCTTCTGTCCACGCATGTTCCCCCCCTTATATGTAGTTGGCAGGGAGTGGACAAGGCGCGTTGAGCCGTATCCTCAAGCAGAAACCTCACTTGTTCAAGTTTGCCTCTGGCAACTCCAGAAGCTATTCTGCCGCTGAGATATACTCATTCGTACAGTGCGTACTCACTGATTGTGGTCATCTCGATCCTTACTTTCCTGTCACATCAGATGCTTCCTTATCACACATGCTCACCTTGATCATGTTCAATCGTTGGCACTGAGCGCGGGTTCACTAAAGGGGACACGGAAGCGCGTATATGCTGCTTGGCAAACTCTTAAAGACTTGGAGACAATTTTTTCCAATCGGCTATGGCCTAATCTTGCCTCCTGGGATGAAATCGATCAAGATTCCCATAAACTGCTCTACACGGCGTAAGATGTCCTCTCTCCATCACACTCACTCACTAACATGATCCTACTTATAGCCTTCACGTAGATCACAAGTACAAGAACATCTCTGATGACGTGTCTGTGAGAATGATACCTGTGAATCATGGACAAAACGACACAGGCAAATATGAATCGGCAGCATTTTTCATCAGACGTGATTCAAGCGCTCAGGAATTTCTCTTCTTCGGTGATGTCGAACCCGATACCATATCCAACAACCCTCAGAATATCAACGTATGGCGTGCCGCTGCGTCCAAAATTCCCACGAAGCTATCGACATTGTTTATCGAGTGTTCCTGGCCGTCAGGTCGATCAGACGACACGTTATACGGTCATCTCACCCCCGAACATTTGGCAGCTGAGCTTTCAGTCCTGGCAACTGAAGTGGTGAGGGTCCGGAAGAGCAGTCAGAAATCAACTCGCAGCGGCCCGAGACCGGCGCGGAAGAAGCAGAAGCAGGAAGCAGCCAGACATCACGAAAATCTTCATGGTGCGCTGGAGGGGCTCCGAGTTTACGTGATACATTGCAAGGACAGTATGGACGGCGTTGATCCTCCTGGACGTCATGTCATCGTCGACCAGGTCAGAGCTTTGGTAGAAGCACAGGGGTTGGGTGCAGACATTCGGGTGGCAGAGCAGGGGATGTTGATAGGTCCGTTCTATCGAATTGCCGTCATGATGATCTAACACTTGTTTCTCGCAGAAATATGAGTATCACTACAAGTATTATTTATGTCACGTCATCACCATCGCCTGTATCGATAGCCTCTCGTCGCTGTATCAATAGCTTTCGGCTGTAGTTTCCAATCAATTATTTTTGGGTTCCGTTTCGTTATTGCCGCAGGTTGCATTAGAACGTGAAGTCGTAGGAGTCGTAGCGAAAAGGTATATACAGGATACAAATTTAGAAAATATGTTCAAAGAGTCCGTCCTTCGAGTATATCTATGAACAGCCCGGTGGCGTGGAACTTGAAACGAAAGAAAATGCCATCGGGAGCAGTAAAACGGAGGGAAAAAAGCGTTACGACGAGGCGTACAATTTCACGACGCCATCGGCTCCTGCGCTGGCCATGAAGGGCAGTGAGGGATGGAACTCGACATCAAGGACACCCTCTCGAGCCTTTTCTCGGTGTGTTGTAATCTCTTGTACGCACGCGCGTGAGTTAAGGAGATCCCAGAATCGCACCGAACAATCATGGCTGCCGGAGACAAGGGAGAATCCGGCCGCATCAATTGAAAGTGATGTCACCCCATCAAGGTGGGCTAACATTGAATGCGTACATTGTCCTGCCAACAAAAAAAAAGGTCAGAGAATGTATAAGAGACCGAGACAAGGGGATAACCTGTGACAATGTCGAAGACCCGAATGAACTTGTCCTCGTGCGCGGTGACAAGGAGGGACATTGTTGGATGTGATACAATCCGATTGATCTGGGTCATTGGTGTACCATCTAATGCGTGACAGATTGAGCGATGAAATACGATGCACGAGCAAGAGACATACCATAGCTCATGTCACTTTGAAGTCGGGAAACCTCCTTCCCACTCTCAATATCGAAGATCTTAACCACTGCGTTCTGATATGCAACAGCAACCTTCTTCAGATCCGTTTTCAGTGCCTCTACTGAGGTAGCACCTGGAGCATCAGTATCTTCTGGCAAATCGTCTGGGTTTTCCAAGCCCGACCACCCCCACGTCAATTTTAGCGAACCTCCTCCAGACGGTCCGCTTACATCCCAGACCTTGACTGAACCCTCCGCGCCACAGCTAATCAGAGTACTCTCGTCCCTGACCAGTGCTAGATCCCATACCGCATCCGTATGTCCGATAAGCTCACCTCTTGCGCGTGTGTCGTCGTAGGGAGCATATGTGGTATGTGATGGGTAAGGAAGCGCCCAAACACGGATGGAAGAATCGAGCGAGGCGGAATATAATAGTTGTTTCGATGGCGCGTGGATTAGCCGTGTGATGGCAGCCGAATGCCCACGAAGAGTCAGTTGTGGTTCAACCTCTGTCGTTGGACGAGCACTTTATGGAATGACAAGGGCTCGGTACCAGCAGAAAAAAATGGGAAAGAAGGGACGTACGCTGAAGAGGCCAGGCCTGTGACGTCCATTCGCCAAACTTTCACTGTACAGTCATCTCCACCTGTCGCTAGACATAGTTCATTCGGGTGGAATGCCAAAGCTCGAACTGCGTCCAGATGACTGTGAGAAAAGTCAGTCCCAATACAAGGTACATTCCTAGAATTGATCAAGTGACCGACTTTCTCAGTGTTCTTTTAGCTTTCCAGGCCTTGGTCCCATCGTTCTCACTAACAGCGCTGGATTCATCATCCTCGACTTCTGTTTCCTCGTCTTTAGCCTCCTCGTCATCCTCCCGCCGTCGGTCCCACGACGAACTTGCACTACCCAACATTCCGGGCTGCCGTTCAAGTCTGGCTTGCTCTGATGCCTCATGAGACAGTCTCAACTTCTCCCTCCATTCCCCTGCGTCGTCGGGCCGGAAAATAGCGGTAAGCTGTCGGCCCTCTTCACCGTCTTTATCTTTGTCCGTTTGCTGACCTTGCATTTGTGAATGCGGTGATGGTCCTAAGTTTTGCTGTTGGTGGTGCATTTGTTGACCCTGTTGGCCAGATTGCTGTTGTTGGAGTTGTTGAATCACTGCAGAATTCAAAGGATTGCTACGCTCGAGATTGGACATTTGACCGCCAGTTGGGGCAGACGAAGAACTAGACATTAAGCCGATTCCGTTCAGCATAGGGAAGTCTTTGCCGGCTTCCGGCATTACTTTTCGTGGTCGACCGTTATAGGCCATTTGTTCAAGGGAGGGAACATTGGGTAACGCGAGTGGAAGAGAAGAGTTATTGAGCAGAGGACGGTTCGGTAGAGGATTCATAGCCTGAGGCGAGGTCAAATAAGATATTTCTTGAAGACATCTGGATGGCTCTTATTGATGAAGATGCCCAAAGAAAATCGTGTAGACGCACTGTTTCAAATAATCCCGACTTCTTGCCCTACTTTTGGGGTCTCGTCCTGGCGGTGGTTTACCCAAACCGGCTATTGCTCCGCCTGAAGGTCCATTGGACCAGTTTGTCCCTCCCCACGACATGGGCCTACCAGTCGGGCCGATGGAGGGTACACCATTGCTGACACGGCCCTCAGGCGGCAATGGGGAATCTGTGCAGTCGAAGCATTAATATGGAGTCTGTCCTGACCATACAAATGATAATATACCTTCGCTTCGGGGAGAGCTGCCACTGCTCTCTTCCTTGTGACTTTGAGCATCGTCTTTTTGTGACGAGGAAGCTACATGGGATTGCAGGGAAGCGAGTTTTGCAGGAGGGACGGCCTGCGAAGCCGGTTGTGTAAGTTGTTTTGAGCTAGAGCATGCGACAGTTCAAGGTGATGTGTGACGGCTAAGATGTTGTTGTGTACGTACCGCTCCATGCGGAGAGCATATTCTAACATTTTTATACGACGCATAAGGTCCACTTTTACATTTTCGAAAGAGCGTCGTTCGCCTTCAAGAAGAGCTATACGCGCCTACGATAGAATTTTAGAACGCGACAGAGAAACATAGAAGAAAGACAAAGACCAACCCTCATCTCCGCTCGTTCGATCTCCCACTCATTACGGTCGCGTTCATATCTTCTCCACTCTGTCTGCAAAAAATGGAGCACGCTGGAGAGCGTGAAATCTTGTCCATTCTGAGGCGGAGGAGGAGGAATATTACTCTGAGGGCCCTGCGATTGTTGTTGCTGCTGATGTTGGGATGGTTGCTGCTGCTGCTGGTTTTGTTGCTGCTGATTATTTGTTGGCTGGAGGGCTTGGAGAGGGCCTAGCATGGGGATTTGTATGGAAGAAGGCTGGCTGTGAACCTGGAGAGACGGATGCGGTTTGGGAGTGATTCGCGTGGCTCCGTTGAGTATCATCCCGGCATCAAACACTTGTACAAACAATTTCGGTGCTTTTCTGATCTGTTGGACGATAACGAAGGGTGCGTGCACAAGACAGCGAACAGCGAGCAAAAAGGGGGGAAAAAAAGATTCAACGCCGGCGAATAGATAGCTTCGGTTTTTTTTTCGATATTGACCGGTCGGTAATTATTTACCTGGTATTTACTTTATTTGTTCATTTACTGTAGATCAAACCCAAGTCCTCCTGGACACAACGAGGCAGCATGTCATAACGGTCGAGGAAGCAACAACTGGTTCATAAAAGGACTAGTCTAACACGATCTACTTCTTTGTAGACCTTGAGACCAGTGAGCGTGGTGAGAGCAATGATGTGGCACAACGAAAACTCACTTCTTGATGCCTCCCCCAGGAGGACCTCCTATACATATAAGCGTAAGAATAACCATCACAGCATACTCCAACCACTTACCCTTCAATGCTGTCAGAGAATCAGCATGTCACCGCAATAAAAATGAATTGATTCGTTACCTTTATTACGAGCTTCCTTCTGAGCAGCGAGATCCACTTTCTGCTTTTCCTTGAACGCTTTCTCTTCCTCCGTTTCTTCACCCTTCTCCTTCTTGGGCGCCTTCAGGTCGAAGGAGTTAAAAGAAAACGGGATAAGATTGAGGAGGGGTTATCTAAACCTTCAAAGGTTTGAGTTTTCCGCCTTGTCTGCTGGACATTGTCAAAGAGTGAATAAAGGAGACAGGAGGAAAAGAAAGTCGGACTCGGGAGGATATTATACTTTTTACTCACATGACCTAGGAGGCCTATAGGAGGTCCTGAGTCTGATCATGACTCGGACTCGGATATTTCTCTTTATTGCATTCACCAGCTGCGTCGCTTTGAGTATGGCCAACTCCCAGGTTGTACTCAGCGACGGTTCCAGCGGCTGGAGGGCGGTTTTGTCTAAAAATTGGGATGTGAGATTCTCTCGCGCTATTAATCCTCTCCACCTGACTCGCCAGAACAAAGGTACTGGGGCCATTCCCAATCCAGGCTAGAGAGCAAATTTTTCTGTCACCATCATTTCCGTTGAATCGTGAGTGTGATCCCACCGGAGTACTTGTAGTGTCTGAAGCATTCGACCAGTGTCCCAACCCATAGACCTGCAAAGAATATGGTCGTCATCATATGCTGATAATGGAAAGGTTTCTTGGGGCACGACATCTCAGAATGATAACGGTGACATCCAGATTTCCTTTCCAAGTATACGGTTAGTCTCAATGTGCTGACGATGTATAATACTTTCCCAATGGACGATATTTTCTCGACGTGTCTGCTTTAGATGGCCCTCACTTCGCGCAACGGAAGGTTGGGCCGTACTGCAGCATCACGCGGTTCTTCGGACATCTTTAACGCTACACCCACCAAACGACGACGCGTTGGCATCTCACAGACCGCCGCATCTTCTCGTACACTTCACACAGGGCTCTTTCTTTACTGTGGTTCCTGCTTTTGAGCCCGGCGTGCATTCGAGCCCACTAATAGCAGAATGGTATGCAGGTAACATCTATGACATGGAGCGTACCGCTCCTAGACCGGTACATCTGCCAAGGATTCCGTCGACAAATTCTCCTACAACATACGACGTTTTTGTTAGCGGCGACTACGAAGTAGGTTTTCAAGGTACGAAACAAGTTCATGCCGTACTTATATTTCTAGATCAGACTTTTCGGCGACCCACGAAATTCAGGTAGTGAAGTCCCGGTTCAAAGTATCAACTTCAAGGTTGACGTCGAAGCCGTCAAGGAAGAGGTTGTACGTGAACCAACACAGGACGTCATGTGCGACTTTATTGGGGCCTATGCTTTTGGTAATGCCATCGGTGTCGGTCTACGCAGTGTCTCAGGTTGGTGGACTGTCAAGGATGTCACACTTGCAAGCCAAGATACACAGGTAAGCCCTGATTATTAAATGTTCATTTCTCTGGAGTGAAGCGATCCGACCAGAATATCACAGTCAGTCTCTTACGGGAAACACGCATCGCACCCACACAAACGCGCATAATTCCCGTCAGCATATCCCAAACGGCGCCATTCCACCATCATGAACTCCGAATTGACTTGACAGTGGCTTCAGAATCAGCTTCCAGTGTCATCTCGTTGACCATTCCCATTGCGCACCATGTTCTGTGGACACCAGACACTTTCGTTCCCATCAGGGCATCATATTTCTTTGCCGAGTCTACGCCAACCGTATTCCTTACGCTTCCCCCAATTGAAGCGCACCTCGAAGAACCCCAGCCTCCCATTCTGGCATTACGTACGTTTGTGTTATGATCCTTCATTCTTTAATGTTCAGAGATCATTTGACAGATGGCGCTGGGGTGGACATACTTAGTCAGTCATTTTGGGCCGAGTCGATATCTCGTCAAAAACATAGATGGGTCGTGTTGCCCAGCGGTAGAACTTCTTGGGTATCTACTCGTCCTATCAGACCTATTACTTCATTCTGAGATTCTGTAGGGTCTAGATTGGCATGGTTCCAGTGCGCAAGACGCATGGGACACGCTAGACGCTCTCGCTTCCATTCTCAACAAGAATAGTATATGGCGTCCTTGGCAGCTGAAAGACAAGATGCCTGTCATTGTCATAGGACATTCCAATGGCGGACAAGGGGCTTGGTATATGGCCTCCCGGTTTCCCGACAGGGTTCTTGCTGGTCCGCATTTGGTTCCAACCTGTAGCATCTACTCAACGTTCGCCTTGCAGTCGTTCCGGCGGCTGGATACATCAAATCTCAGGCCTATGTTCCTTTGACTCAATCAAGGTCATCATAGTACTACCTGTTCCTGATGCAATACTCATTGGTTACTTAGATCCGCGCACTTCATAGATCCGTCTCTGCGCGCCATCCTAGAGTCGGCTCTTACCCCAGACGATAACGATCTGTTCTTGTCAAACCTGGTCGACACCCCTGTTCTCGTAGGTCATGGCCGAAACTAGTGGTTAGAAACATCTAATTTGGGTCTCAAGGCGATCCACGGGGGAGACGACGAGAACGTTCCGGTGTGGCACTCACGAGAAGCGCTCAGTGTCCTGCAAATATGGAAACCTGACACGAACGCAAGGTGTGACTTCACTCAGACCTTACATATTGATCTTTTCAAGTTTTTTGTCAGTTTGCAGGAGGAGCCATTCCAGCCCCATTGGTATCCTTCGGTTCTAAACAATGAAATGGTTCAAGCTTTCTTGGATTCCATGGTAGCACCATCACCGCGGCCCAGATCACCATCAAAATCATTCACACTTACTGTTTCAATGCCCATCGAAAGTGGTTCCCTTCATGGTTGGCACATCGAGAGCTTGGAAGTCCTGGGCAGGCAAGTCAAATCTGTGTACATTCCAACCATCAACCCTAAAACATCCCTACGATGATTCTCAGACTAGGCAGACTACATGTCAAAGAAGAGGACGGTACGTTCGAGGTCAAAACCACGAACGTGAACAGTTTCTCGACGAGTTACCAAAATATCACCCGACTCGTGATCGATGGGGCTAGAGTGCCCTTAGTCAAAGACGGGCATGGCATCATGCGATTTCGAGCAACTCGACCAAGGATGTGGCAGGCAAGTCATTCTTTGGCCGATGTTCTCCACAGAAGTTTATTGTCCCCAGCCTATGACGACAAGTGATATTTCAGGCATCACTCAAGCTTCCGGCCGCCTGCAAGCTGTCCTTTCCTCTGCTGCTTCACTCCTCATCATTATTCCCAAATATGGCCCGTCTCGAGAGCTTTCAATTGCATTACGGATTGCACATGACTTGAATACATATCACAAATTGGATACAGAGATTCTACAAAGTTCAGAAGCACTCCAAAGGGCTGAGAATGGTTGTCTGGATCATGGCAACATTGTTGTTGTCGGGGATACTCAAAATCCGTTTACTCGGTGGACTCTAGCTCAAAAGAAAACTCCTTTCGAACTGGAAGGAATGTCGTTGAAGCTTAAGGGTCGAAGTCTTATCGAACCTGATCTAGGTATAAAATGTCCGTTTACTCATAACTTTAGTTGAACTCACGTTGCTTTCCCTGAAGGGATTGTGTTTTTGCATCCTCACCCAACTTGCAGAACTGCAAATATTTTATTCATCTCGGGGACTGATCCCGCTGGGCTGGAAAGAGCAGCACGCCTTTTCCCTATTCGTACCGGTATTGCGGTCCCCGACTGGCTGATCATCGGCAGCTGGGCCGACGATGTGGGCTCTGCTGGTGTTATTGGCGCTGGGTGCGATATTTCTTTCTTTTGTCGCTCGTTCACCATTTTAATACAAAAATGTGCCAGGGTGTGGGGGAGGGAGTGGGAATGGAACGAACCAATGTCGTGGTATTATTAAAGGAGAATTGGGACGATGAAGGTCTTCCACTCAAGCCTCAGTGATCATGAAGGGCACATTGCAGTGGAAGACCGCCGAAAAACATGATACTCCGATGTTGATTACAGAGGGCAGAGACAAATTGAAGACAAATTTAAGCTTTGGACAACTGTTTAAATTGAATAATATACCGAGTCGAGAGGGAAAAACAACGGAGCGCAAATTATCTACATCTGGGTCTTGATCAGGAGATTCTGAGTCAATAGGGACAGTCAAACCTATGGATTCATGTCCGATTCACTTTTGGATTCATGTCCGATTCGGAAGACGATTCGGTCCGTGAGAAAAGTATTTTGTGAGGAGAAATACTTGTTGAATCTTGTCGGAATCGTCCTCAAATCGCCTGAGCAAAAGAGACGGTCAAAGCTTAGCTATCGATTTGCTCTGATTCACACTCAACTTGTCGGCTCGAAGTTCTCTCACACCTCAACATTCAACCACCATGCCATGGAAAGGTTCTGCTCGCCGTCTCAGCCGCACTAAGCGCCTTCTGAAGGCATATATGCGATATCAAGAGCTCTATCGACAACGTCTAGCTCGTCGCAAGGCCAGCATACTACATAGCCTAAGCAAGACATGCCCTCTGTCCGACGACTTAAGTGATCTGCCATCCATAGACTCCGAGTCTGAGTCCAGTGTCAAGAACTCAGCGAGTGCCAGCAGTTCCTGGTCAAGTGTCTTGGGTTCAAGCTGGCATAGCTCCAGGTTATCAGGAAGCTCACTGGCGAGTGCATGGTCAGAGTCTGGTGAGTGGCATCATTGTGTTTACGTTGTGGCACTGGTTGATGCAAAGTAGATGAAGGCACACCGGAACTAGGGTCTGGCTCTGACTCAGAGGTGGGGTATGCTGGTGACGAGGAAGAGGGTGTGGATGACGAGGAAGAGGTGTACCATACACCTCACTGTCACCGCTGGGTTCGGGGCGAGATTGAGATGATGTATGCCCAGCGCTATGAACAATTTCGAAAGACCCTTCCGTGTGGCCCTGCATTTCTTCACCATGTCCTTGGCACCCTGAAAAATGACTGTCCAGACCATTTCCGTGAGGCACTGCGTGTCAGTCCAGCAACCTTCGACAAGATTGTCAACCGACTCGAGCATGACCCTGTTTTCTTCAATAACTCAACCTACGGTCAAATGCCCATTGAAACACAACTCGCCATTGCGCTATACCGGTTTGGACATGATGGGAATAGTGCCGGGCTCCAAGGCGTTGCTAACTGGGCCGGTGTCTCTAAGGGTGCTGTTCACCTTGTAACCCGTCGTGTCATGACGGCTGTCCTCTGTCCGGAGTTCATGCAGTCAGCTGTGTGTTTGCCAACAGCTTCGGAGAAAGAGAAGGCGAAGGACTGGGTCCAGGCTCATTCGTGTAAGGCCTGGAAGGGGGGGTGGTGTTTGGTGGATGGCACATTGGTGCCGCTTTCCAACCATCCATTTTGGTTTGGGGAGAGTTACTTCAATCAGAAATGCAACTATTCCCTGAATGTGCAGGTAAGTATTTATCTAGCCGCTCTATCTCTTTATATTACTGATAATTCACAGATAGTGTCCCTTCCGAACCTCCACATCATCGACTTTAGTTATGGACATACAGGGAGTACTCACGACTCCAGCGCATGGGAGGATACCTACATAGCTCAAAACCATGATACCTTGCTACAAGACAGAGAATGGGTATGGGCGGACTCAGCGTATCTGTGTCAGGGTGACACCAAATACAATTAAGTACTGGCCTTCCTATGAAGATACAAGACTAGAGAGTGATGCGAAATGGTTAGAGGTGAAGAGGGAGAGAGGGGAGGTCGCCAGAATGCTATGACTAAGATGCCACGAAGATTATTGGTGGTAATCCTGAGATAACAGACTGGAGAGTCTGTTACTCGTTTATTGCAATATATACACTAATGGTACAGTGGCTGTGTACTACTACATTCGGACGTGAATCGGACGCGCTGTGCTTGCAGGCAATCATTAGGTGATAATGTGCATAGCACAAGAGAGAAAGGAAATGTGAAGAAAGGAATATACTAAATAAAGGTGATCATCGGGCATGAGGTTGGTGCATGTTTGTGGACTGGGATAGCGGGATAGCCTTGCGATTGAAAGGCTATGGGCAAGGCTATGGACCGAAATAATGATTGGCGGCTGTCAGGTTTATCTGGTGATCGATCGTTTGTGGGACCAGAATCCGGAAGCGAGTTGGGAATGGTGTGCCTTGTCATCATTAGTCCAAATGGGGATTAGAACAAAACCCGATTGGTTGTGGATGGAAATAGATTGGTGGAGTTCCCATGTGGCAGGCCGAGTCCGGAGCGGAATGCAGTTGTTGTGCCTTGTGATCAAAGAAGATATAATAAAAGAATTGGTGGGAATGTTCATGTGGCAATTGTTTAAAGGTTGTGTAAATGTCCGAAATAGGATGAAAGAATGTTCGAAAAAGGAAACTAGATAGGGGTAATAGTCACATCATGACAATCCGGTACAATTTTAGTAATCTTATGGAATCTACACTAAATGATGTTTGACCTAAAAGATAAGCAGGTGGGTCGTTGCACCCTACAAACGGCCTGAACGTGATTTGCCAGAGAACAATGTCTTCAACAATCACATTTCAATGGTCCGCATTCGATCTGAGCATGCGATTGGTTTTTTAAAAGGTCGTTTCCACTCTATGAAGAATCTCCGCATAGCCATCAAGGATAAAGACTCACATAAGATTGCAACATATTGGATTGCAACTTGCGTGGCTCTCCACACATTTGCAATGCGCTGTGAAGACGATGAATGGTCTGATGATGACGGGTCGGATGCTGTGATGCATGATCCATTCATAGCTGAGGGACTCGCATCAGACTCCAAGTCGGACAACAACATCCAAGCTTCTTTTCACACTTGCAGGACACGCCTTCAAGCCGGAAAAGACCACCGGGAGAATCTCAAAGCAAAGCTTTTTCGCTCAAAGGCAAGGAGAGCCAAACGACGTGCACAGTGCGCACAACTGATTTATTAAGGAGACTATGTATTCCTTTGTATTAGTACATCTGTTCACCACCTAGAGCACCGAAATCAAAGTCAAGGGGGAACTCTGATGAACCACCGCCCGCACTGCTGCCTTCGCTAAACCCGTTCATTTGCTGTGTGTGTGGTCCTGTGAGCCAAGTTGGTGAGGGTATGTGAGTGGGATTCCTCGTCTGTAGTTGTGCCATGCGAAACTCGTGGTCCTGTTTGGATTTTTGTGACATGAGTTCTGCCTTGAGGCGGTCTTTTGCCACCTTCAATTGCACCTTGGCCTGGATGGTTGCAATGGCAACATCGTTCGCGCCTTTGATCTGGAACTTCTTCACATCAAGTTGCTTTTGTGCGGTCTCCTCCTCAATCCTCGCAACCTCCAAAAATCGTTCGACTATATTCTTTGGCTTCGTTGCTGAGGGCCTCGTTGATGTTGCAGACTTTGAGGTCCCTGCCTGCGGTTTAGTTTTTTTAGCTGATGTCTCATCGCTGGTTCCTTTCTTCTGTGTTACATCCCCTGTTTTTGTTACCAACTTCTCTTCAAGTTCCTTTCCATTGTCTCCATCTTCACTAGGCTCCCAGTCCGGCACCATGACCTCTGGATCGGACATCATCGCTTGTGGAACTTTGTCGTTATCAAGCTCCTCACCAGGGTCTCGTCCCAGAAGGATATCCTCGTCAATGGCTGAGTTGCCATTGCTGATACCTGTTGCGATAAGGTTCGGGCGCTCAGAAATGAGTGAACGCATCTCAAAAAACCATGGTGCTCCAGCTTTGAGGAGATCTGATGGTGTTTTCGGGTAAGTAAGATGCTTCAACATTTTCATTTGGTATGCTTACCCCATTTTGTCATGAATGAATTTGAAGTGTCCATGTTTATTTGATCCTCAGATGAAATGCCTGCTCCGGTCTCTCCCATCATCGCAATGCCATCTCTTGTCTTTGTCTCCATGCTAAAAGACAGGTAAGTCAGTCTGTATCCGCATACACCACCCAACATACACTTTTAACCGGTTTTTTATTTTCCCTGCCCAGCTAGACCTTGCCGCCGAGGCTGCTTTTCTGGTCAGGGCACGAGCCTGGCTCAAAGCAGGTCCATACTTCGGGTCATCTTCAAACAACTTGATGCATACTTGCCACTGGAAGTCTGTTTTGGGCTTGCCACCACCTTTTTGGGATGTCAATGTGGGCCCAACAGGTGGATACAACCCTCTTTTGATGGTAGGGTTGTCCATAATTGCATTTAGCAGTCGAAAACTGAGCGCGTCGTCCTTCCAGCTAGGTCATACTATGAGTAACACTGTCGCGCAGCATGAACACACTCACTCAATAATTGCAGTACCATCTTCTATCACCTCAACCTCATCATCACTGCCTTTTCTTCGGCCTTTCATGCTCTTCGCTACTTTTTTTTCCTTCTTGGCCTTCTTGGTCTTTTTTTGTACTGGTACGTCGGCATCGCCACTGTCCGTGGATAGTTCATTATTTTCAACTGAAGTGTTGAGACGTGCAGATGCAACAACTTTTCTTTTGCCGGTAACGACAAGATTGGCATCAGCCTGAGTAGCAGTTTTCTTTTTCGCCATGGTACACAGCAAGAGGGGGGGTTACGTAGGCTACTCTACTTTTTTTTCTTATGATACGTTTGTCAGCATTTGAATCGATGAATCAACATATATTTGAATCGTTGGTGAATCGTCAAAGCGACTCAGGAGTCGCTTCGACGATTCCGAAGACAATTTAGATATGATTTAGGAAGTTGAATCGTCTTCTGAATCGGACATGAATCCAAAAGTGAATCGGACATGAATCCATAGGTTTGACTGTCCCTAATTTAGATATGATTTAGGAAGTTGAATCGTCTTCTGAATCGGACATGAATCCCAAAGTGAATCGGACATGAATCCATAGGTTTGACTGTCCCTAATACCCTGTTATGGTCACACTCGCCACAACAATGTCTCCCGCTCATCAAAAGAGCATGCTTCAGCCTCCCTTCATTACCAAACACCAACCCCTCAACAGCGGGGAAAACATCAAAAAGTAAGTTATTATTCCTTTCAAAGTGTTCTATGCCAGATAACGCCAGCAAACCGCCCTAGCCCCCACCATCGTCCCTCACCAAAACCAACATGACTGAATGGGGGTGGCCACGAGTAGGAGAGGCTGGGGACGGACGAGAACGGGACAACGACGCCGGTGTAAAAAGTAAAGTAATATATATATTTATATTGCCCACCCTCCGGCTCTTCGCAAGTGCGGAGGGTTCGTTTGGGCCTTCCATGCCCTCCTGACAACTCCAAAACCCTAGACACCCACCACCACTCTCGGACAACGACCATAGCGGAAAAAAACCCCCCAAAAAAGTAGGTAATATATAATATTGCCTACCATCCATTTTCCGCGACACGCCTGAACACGCCCCAACTACAGGAGCTCCTCTGCCTTTGCTGACACCACGACCCGTCCGTGCGCCTGACATTTACGCAGGTCGTGCGGGGCGTGAAGCAGCTGCGAATCAACGCGGGAACGCGAATGCGCGTGGACGAGACACCGTCTCTGTGGTCTATTGCGGGGGCTGTACTGCAACATGTATCGAGGCCCTCGCCGGATATAGCCCCAGTTGGGCTGCCCAGGGAAAGAGGCCGTGGTGGGTACGCTGTTAAGCGGTGCTGTCCTCGTTGGAGGTGCTAACGTGCTTCTCTGTGCAGAGTTGTTGCCCCGGCGTTTGAGCCCCCTGTGGATTACGCCTATCGCGTCCCCAGGTCACGTACAGACGCAGCAGGTGCTGTACACACCGTTATTCCCGCTCGGGCTTTGCATCGAACGCAAATTTTCTGCAGGAAGTGGATGAACTTGTGGACAAATAGGCACTGGAGCCATTGGCGCAGACACTCAATGCGAAAGAACAGGCAGACTTACTTGCCGTGCCAATCATTGCGGGCCCCAATGGTCCCAAGCCAAAACTTGTCAACACCGGGAAGACAGTCGTCAACCTCGCAAGTTTCAACTTCACTGGTCTGTCTGGTCATGAATATATCAAAGACCTCGCTGTGGGAACTCTTCGTAAATACGGTCTTGGCAGCTGTGGTCCTCCTGGTTTCTATGGCACTCTTGGTATGACAGTCTCACTCCGTACAATCACGGACTTACAGAGTACCATCAGACGTTCACCTGAACCTCGAGCGCGATATCGCTGATTTCCTGGGTACTGAAGCAGCATATACTCACAAGGATACTCCACTATCAACTCTGTCATCCCCGCCTTTTGCAAGCGTGGTGATGTCATCATCGCTGACAGAGGCGTCAAGTGCTCTATTCAAAAGGGCATACACATTTCTCGCCAACTGTCAGGTGGTTCGATCATAATGATTTGAAAAGCCTCAAGGATGTTTTGGAGACCGTAGAAAAGGAGAGGAAGAAACGGAGGGCGCCTTTAACCAGGTTTATCGTCACAGAAGGTATATTCGAGAAGGATGGAGCTATGGTCGATTTACCAAAGCTAGTAAGCTTATGCAACGCCGACATAGGGACCTCGCACTTCCTTTCGTACCCTCTCTAACGCAGCATCTCGTGCCTCAGAGTCATCAAATCTCAACTCCTCTCCTGTGCTCACGTTTTGACAGACATACAGATCGAACTCAAACTTCAACATAAATATCGTTTGACGAGAGCTTTTCGTTTGCTACTGTCGGAAGGACTGGTCGCGGTCTGACGGAGTTTTACAACGTTCCCGTGCGTCTTGCTTCATTTCACCATACCTGTACTACTCATAGGGTCCTGTGCTCGGGCGGTGGTTTCTGTGCCGGTTCTCAACATGTTGTCGACGAAGTACGTGCCGGAAGGTGTTTCCTACAAAACGCTCAAGCTGAGCGCTGAGTTACCGATTGGCGACAAGCATGGTCTAAATCAGAGACTACAGCGGGATGCGATGAGTGTAGGTATAGGATACAGGAGATATAAAAGTGTTTATAAACACATGTTTTGGGAAGATCGTGAAAAGCAAAGTTCTCTTACACCTTCTTCAACACTTGAATGGGGTGGTGAATGGTATTACAATACAGTGCGCGACGAGAGAAAACCCGAGTAGAGAGGGAGAAATATGTGCGACAGATAACGGAGGCAAGTGTAAATGAATTTCTACGACTGGAAAACAGACCTTGCCACCTGCGGAGCAGCTTCAGCAACTTCTTGTTTCAGCCAACCACCGACACCAAGACTCACGCTTTCAAGCAATATTGTGACTTCTGGGGCGATACGGATGAACTCCTTGCTCCAAAAGTCATACTTGGGATTCCGAAGAAGTTCGATGAAGGTGACCAAGGCTCCCCACGGATGTGGTCGATGGACAATGAATCTTTCCAAAAGAACCTTGGTCATAACTTCCCTGAACCGGTCGTCTTTCACTTCGGAAAATAAATGTAGCAATAACGAGCTGAACCAGTGTGTATGAGCGTTCGGGTACCGCAGGTGCAGTACGATGGAGCTCAGGAGATGATGTTGCCCTACAATGCACTTATAAGCATTCGGCCCAGAACGTGATCAAGGCTTTACTGACCTTCTATATCTAAGTTGGTAGCCAGATATTGCAAAGCAACGACACCAGGGTCGCTTGAAACGAACAACGAGGACCCACTCCTGGCTTTCGCTTGGGCCACAGATGACACTCCAATGTACATTACAAGCGAGTTGATGAGCGACAAATTGTAGGACTCCGTGTCTGGCATGCCGGGAAATCGCAAGCGATCCTTGAGAGAAGGAAGGAAAGAAGGGTTTCCACGATTAAGGAGATACTGGTCCAGATAGTTGCGTAAGTCGCCGTTCTTCAGGCCTGAGGTAAAATCAGATAGAATGGGGGGAATGGGACCCATTTCAGGGATGGACTCGAACTTGAGATTGCGCAAGTGGGGATCGGGAAGAACAAGGGTAGGTGGGAAAGCACTGAGAATGATATTTCGCAGTTGAATGCATCGAGGCGGGATAACGTCACACAAAGTGAAGTAGTATTCACTGAGGAATTCGGGGAAGTCGTGAAGGAGGACAAGAAGGAGCCTTAGAGCACCACGATACAAATCCCGCGAAGCCAGCTGCAGGTCTGCATCCTTCAAGAATGGCGACAAAAACTTGAACAGGGACAACAGGAGCTTGTGGAAAGCAGACCATCCCTAGATACAAATTCGGTAAAGCGGTGAAGTAAACGAGGGCAGAAAAGACCCACGTCGCGATTCTCGGATAGCAATAATTTGGGCATAAATAACCGGTGAGAGATGAGACACATCCAAGAAAATGCAAAGCCGGGAAAGTAAGTCGGTTGCAAAGAGCTAAACGTATCACTGCAGCTTCACGTCAGACAAAACCTTTGAAGCGCAAGCGTATTCGATCATACCTGATAGCAATCAACAGTTGGAAGTAGGCGGTACCCAAATGCGCTTCAATCGCATGAAGATCGTTGATCAGGCTTGAGAAAAACCTGAAGAACGGCTTTTGCTGGAACTCCGGCCCTTGTTCTTCGTGCAGATTCGCCAGAACCAGGACAAAGATGGAAAGAATCTTGGTCAAATAGTGGACTTTCGCTTGGTCGTTGTTGACACCAGAAGCGTCTCCATGGTATTTGATGATGTACACGATCAACCTTGACATTGCATCCAGGGCTTGGAAAGCATAGTCAAAGTCGCCAGTAGTAATGCACTTGACGTAGCTGCTGACACTGGACTCGGCGCACACCCGGAAGAAAAACGAAGACCTGTCCTCGACCTTTAATATGCCCTGTTTTGTAAGCTGGGTGATGAAAGGTACGAAATTCTTCTCTGGCGAATGCGACCTCTGGAAAATGTTGACCCATTGCTGAAACCATACAAACAATTTCTCCCTCAGTTGTTCAGTCTCCGGTTTTACAGATGGCTGACGGACAGCGAGATTTTCGACAGTCGGCCGTCTTATTCCACGAAGATCATCCAACAGTCTGCTTACTCTGGAATGGTCGGGTTAATAACAGATGCCGTCGGCGTTAGAGGGTATATGACTTACTCTTCGTTGGCTTTGCCCGACTGGACAAGTTGACCAAGAATCTCGATTGAATACGGGAATTGACTCTGTGAAGCTACGGGTGGGTCACTAGAGAGACACTCGCGAATCAATTCCGCTGCGTAATTCAACAAGCTTGGACGTGGTTCTGTGAACAGGATTTTCGCCAACTGTTGATCTTGCAGGGTGGTGTTGACAAGGCCGCTTCGTAATAACGTCACAGTGACGGGGACATTGAATTTGCGCTAGGAGAAGGAATTAGAGACCCTGTGATTGGATAACAAGAAAGAAAAACATACTTCATCTTCGGCGTAAAGCAGCCACGTAATGGCTTCTTTTGCAACGTCCTCGAAGGAGTGACAGAGCTGGTCTAGAAGTGCGACATAGACTTCTCGTCCAAGCTGGGAAGGAGTCTTGTAGAGCAATTGCACGATTTTCTGTGACATCAAGAGCGGGGTGCGATGCCGATCAAGCGATTCCGCCGCAAGAAATAAAACCTGTCGGACCAAATGACGGATGTCATGATTGGGTTGTAAAGCCGCAAGCGACTGGACAGGCAGCTGGACCATGACGGCCTCCAGATCCCGCAGCATGACCTGTATTATTGTTGAGTTGAAAGCCTTCTTGGTAGAAATAGATGAAGACTAACGCCGAATCGATCCATGGCATCCTGGTGATTGAGGAATGTCTGGGTTTGACCCTGATCTGGTGCCGGGGAAGGAGCATAAAGTGCAGGTGTCATGTGGTCGTTGCGAGTACTGGACATTGTTGAGCTGGACCGGCTTGTTACCCTTCGCTTAGAATCAATGCCTGCCATACAATGTTATTGCGTGCACATGACAATAAAATGCCACATACTGAAATCTTCGTAAACCCCCGCTTGGTGCTGTTGCAATCCATTCGGCTTGACCCGGAGGGGATCAGGAAGGCTCACTGAAAAGCTTGAATGAGGTGCTGAAGGATCCCAGAATGGCTGGCCATTACGAAGCTGTAATAAACATCCTTGAGAAACCGCTCTTATTTGTAGATAGATGTGACTAACCTCCCGGTGACGTCGACGGGCTTCGTACGACGCTGCGAATCCTTCATCGACGTCGGAGACAGCTTGCTCCATGGCAGCCTTCTCGATGGCTGTACAAGCTATGTCCAAGTTATCTTGTACGAGAAGTGTTACGACTTGCTCTGGAACCATCTAAAAGAGAAGGCGTTACAAGCGATTTACGATAATATAATGATTACAAACCTCGTTGAAACCGTGATCTGCCAAGAACTGACGCAGATGGGTCGCAAGGTTGCTTTTCAGAGGCTCCTTGCAAGTCACAAGTGCTAGGCTGCCGGCAAGCTTTTGAGCCATCAAGTGGCCCGCTTTGCGTAATTTTTCCTCGTTGGCTTCGGTGGCAAAGTCCTTTGCTACAAGCTCTCGTGTCGATATTCCGGCGATGGTCACCGACCGTTCAACAACAGGAAGAATGATCTGAAAGTTGCACGTCAGCGTTATTTCATCCTGTACGTTCCCATGTTCCTCACCTCTCGCACTGCACGATCGACAGCCATCTGGACAGCTCTCTTGAACGCATGATTGGCATGCAATGGCGCAAGCTGTGCGCTGACGTGCACATGAACAGCAAGTGCGGCCAGGATGGCTTCGATATGAGCACCAACTGCGCGTTGAGAGTCTGAAGGGCTGGATGGACCGAGGGCCAATACCTGAGAATCGTTGGGTAAATGAACAGCCGGATCGTATCCACCAATGGGGAGGGAATCTATGTCGGGAACATATTCGGGCAACGGAGGGCCAGCTAGAGAGTCAGCCAGAGGACGGTTTCGGAGTACGTTGGTTGCCTCTACAGCGTCAAGGTCGATGTCGAGACCTTTGCACAAGACTTCGATCTCAAACTTGAGGTTGAGCTTCAGTTCCGCAAAGTGATAAAGCTCGGCGAGCAGGCTGACAACGGCCATCAACCATGGGTTGGGAGCCTTGAAGACTTTGGACTTGGCGCAAGGTTCGAGCGTTTTGCATACGAACGGAATGGCGACGATTAGTCGGCCATTGTCGTATCCTTCGATGAGTAAATCCTTGAACGACAAATTTTTGTGTTTGATAGGCCTGTCTCGAGCCAAGGTGATCGTTCCAAGCCAAGCCCCAACGTTTTTCAAGGTAGCACGTTCCGCACTGGATTGCATCGTCCTCTCGGAGTTCAGCATGGTTGCAGACTTGACAAAACTCTCCTGTAAAACATATCGTGAAAGAGTGTCCCTGTCCAAGGCATGGAGAAAACGGAGATATAGGTGATGGTTGTTCGGCTCCGTGCTGATACGTTGGTCCACCAAGTAATTGGCAAACCACCGGGCGTACTGGTCCTCGAACTGTTCTCGCATCTCCATCAACTTGGAGTCGAAATTGCTCGGAGCCAAGTTGTTCACGATGAATAGAATTCGGTCCGAAAGCTCCTCCGGGGGGTCCTCTAGGTCTCCTTCAATCTCATCGGGCTGAATGGCAGTGAAGACAGGTCCTTGGTCGACTGCCGAGACAATAGTCATGCTGCGATGGCCTGGTTGACTGGCCCCTGCATCTTCCGCGCTGGCAATCGCCCGCTGAATGGTCACCACCAACTCGGGACGGTCGTCTACAAGGTGAGGAACACGGAGCAACGCCTGACAGAGAGGCTGCCATTCCGCGAGGCGGGATTCGAATCTCGACAGTGCTTGGAGTCCAAACCTGAACAAATTGGTTTCAGACGGGCACGACAATGCGTCGAGGATGTAGCGGATGGCGATTCCGAGCGGGATGTAGTCGACGAGCCGGTGTTGGATGAGGGAACCAAAGAGATATCCGGTCATGGCGAGTTCGCGGGCAGGGTAGTAAGACTGGAAGAACTTGTATTCGTCAAAGAGGAAGTGGAGCATGCAGGAGAAAATCTCGTGATCACGGGTGTTTGAGGAGGCTTTTGTTTGCTGAAGCATGGTGATGACTTCGTCGATCGTCGTCTGTTCGTCGTACATTTGCTTGTATATAGTGTCGACCTCGGCTTCGATTTCGGCAGAGTAATTGATCACTGTGAAACCAGGATCCACGTCCGAGCCGGGGATCAGGCTCATCAGGCGAGGATGGACCTGCAAACAAGCATTGCGAACTTCTAGATAATAATCGACGTCGCCCTCATTCATCATATTGGCGCTAAGAGGGGAAGAATAAGCATATGTTATTGAGATATGCGAGTGCACATGCCTGTTTCGGATGATACGTAGGAAGATGGTGATAGTTTGAGGGTTCAGAGGCATGGTGCGGTTTTCGACGGCGGGGTCCGACACTCTCGACGCTTTTTCGCTCTCCATTTTTTGGTCGAGGAAGACGATGACAGAATGAAGAAATTCAGCCCCATTCGTAGTCACGTTGTCCGCCAGCCACTTGTCCAGATTGAGGTACTCCCGACGTGACGCCAGAGCAGCGACATCGAGCGCAAACACAAAGGGCCGGACTTCGAGAAGCGACTCCAGAATCTGAGGAAACTATCAGCTGATGTGTTACGCACGAAAGCAACATATCTTACTTTGAGGTCCTGAGCAACATCTAATATTCTAGTGATGTTGAGAGGGTTTTCTTCGTAAAAATCACGGAAGGCGTTGGTCAGGTACGTTGGTTCGATCTGCCATATTCGCATGAAGACGAGCTGATGGTTTGGATGTCCAGCTAAAAACATCGCCAGCAGCTTCCGCGAATACTCCAGACGTATCTCGCTCCACGAGGGGTCCTGCCAAAAAAAATCAGACCACATCAGACGCGTACATGACCCCACTACTCACCGGCACCTGCAACAATCCCATGTGAACAAGTTCCGCGCTTATTCTGAGGGCCTTGTCTAGCATTTCGCGCACACAGTTCCGAATGTCAACGGACTCGGAATCCGCCAGGCGAACCAACACTTCAAACAGCTCCAAAGAGTTCCACGTATGGCCCTGCACGTTGGCAGCGAGCGACTTGATGGTCGGGCTAGCGATGGAGACATCGTCCACGGTGACGATTCTTCGCCCCGGGAGCTGGACAAAGTTGAACGTGTCGCCGGGCAACGACAGAAGGGCGTCGAGCAAACGGAGTTGGTACAGAGAATTGGACCACACTCCCCAGAACCCAGTCACAGCGTGCGGTTCGGTCTCGCGAGGCACGTTGAGGAGGATTGCGATGAGCAGTTTGAGGGTTGCCGTATCAACACCATGGCGGTCGGGCCAATCGAAAGCCTTGATGACGCTCGGCCAATTCAGGTTGACATGCTGAGCCATCTATTAGCGCCAGGCTACCGGGAAGCAAACAAGACACCTACGAAGCTGCTGAGAGCCCTGACCAACGACCCGACATCACACATCGTCGTCCCTTCCGCAGCCAACCGAGCCAACGTGGACATGATCTCGACGACTTGGACATCACGTGGGGGATTTGTGTCGGAAATTCCGAACCGAGCGAGGAGCGCTCGGACCCCGTCCGGATCACTGGTGATATCCGGGCCCAGCTGGATTAGAATCTGCACGAGGGAAGAGCCAGGCGGGAGACTGGCCACATGTTAGGACACGTACTACAGGCAAACGCGTGGACATACCTCAGGGTGGGGAATATTCTGTGGAGGATGGGTGCGACGACCTCGTTTCCATACTTTGCCTGCGCAGCGGCAATGAGAGCTTGACGCTGGGTAGCGTCGAGGGTGGGCGAGTCGGGTGGCGGGTCGGAGAGGAGGTTTGACATGAGTTTTGCGACCTGGGAAGGGGACAAGTCCGCATGGTCAAAGGACGGGTGTTGGCAGAGGGAGAGGACGGCATTCTCGAAATCCAAGCGGATGATGGTAGAGGCCTGGTTGGCCAGCTCTTTTCTGGTGGGGGTGGAGACAATGGAGGACGCTAGGACGAGTCTCTCGAGAGGACGGAGGCCGATGCGATCTGCGAATCGTACTAGGTCAAAGTGACGGAAGATGTCGCCGTCGCCCTTGTCTATGCCGTCGCGAAAACGGTCAGCGAGGAACGGATCGCGTGCCAGCCGCTGTGTCTCCTGTACGAGTAGGCGAAAGGTGAGGGAGGTTGACGTGTCAAATGCAGAGGGTGTCGCTGAGGACGAGAGACGGGCTTGTGAGTGAACTATGAGTCGTCGGATGAAATGCAAGTAGGTGTCTATGCCATGTTGCTCGGACAGCTGGCAGTTGAAGATGTGTTTGAATGTCGGGTTATAGGGTAGAAAATGAGCACTCACGGAACGGATTTCCATCTGGTTTCGGTCAAAATTGTCTTCCGTAAGGGTGGAGAGGAGGAAGACAATTTGGGCCTTGACTATGGTGTGAATATTCGCATTTGGGGGGTTGTCCATTGCCGAAGCCCTGGACGGGGTCTCGGAACGAAGTCGAGCAGCGTTTCCAACACCAGTAGCCGTTTTGAACAAGAATTTTTGGGGTGAACGAGGAGAAGTGGACGATTAGGCCGCCTGCAACAGTGGCAGCAGGGGGGAAACGCGGCTTCTGTTATTTTCAAAACTCCGCTTCAAGAAATCACAAAATAATTATATCACAAAGTGTCCCATGTAGATACGTCACAGACAAATCAAGAAAAGACCCAAAATAAAGGACAAAGAAATCCAGGGTCGTTGAAGATAGTTGGGCGCGTCGGACGAAACGATCGTCTTTCCTTGCGCCGCTGCAGCTGTGAAGCCGCACATGCCAGATCCGGCGAGGAGGGATGTGGGGGTGATGATGACAGGGACGCCGCCTTTGGTATATTCGACCTCGATTGTCCCCCCACTGCCTGTTGCCCACTGTTCACATGTCAAGATGCTATATGGGCGTGAGGGGTGGGTTGTTGAGAGAATGGACGGCAAGGTACGCACTTTGTAGTAGCCGTGCTTGATTCCCAGGGAGTGTACACGGAAATGCTGGTGCCATTCTGGGGCTGTGAATCAAGGTTAGTATACGTTACGGAATGGACGGATGCTGGCTTACGGGTGAGCCGATGTTGGTCAAGATAGAGATGACGTTCCCCTTCATGATGGCGATACCAAAGGGGCTCGAGGTCAACACCTGGGTGTCAGCATGGAGCCAGTCGCCACTGGCGTTGACGAGGAAATTTCGGAGCTGCAGCAGGTGGTTAGGTGAGGCTCTGTTGTTGGACGAGGGACATACCTGATTGAAAGTGGCTATGAGGTGGTAGGCTGTGGTTTTGGCGTAGCCGGAGATCCAGAGAGGTTCACGGTTAAACTGTAGGTGATGAGTATATGGAAGAGTCAATGGCAGATGGTGCGTACTGGGTCTCCGTTGCCACTGAAAGCTTGTTCTTGGCCGTAGTACACGATGGGGATACTGCGATCTTGGTCAAATACGAGGAAAGGCAGACGCAGGAAGAGACTCACCCGTCCGACATGAAATTGAACGCCATGGCATTACTAGGACACGGTCAATATTGTTGGACTCAATGTGCGGGTGACGTACTAGAGACTTTGTGGGTCGACGGATTGATTATGCCACCTGGGCAAATCCTGATTCTCCAAGAAATTGCCCAAAATGCCGGTGTCGGAGAACTTTTCCTTGGAGAGATTAATCATATCTGTGAGGGCAGAGATGTTCTGTGGACCGGGGATGGCGAAGGCTTCGACTAGAGCGGTGTACATTGGGTATTGGAGGATGGCGTCGAGAGCCTGAGGGCCTTGATAAATGGAGGCACCGCTGTGGGGAAAGGTGGGTTCAAGAAATGGACCAAGTGTGGAAGGGACGTACTCGATGTCTGATCCGAACACTTCACCCAGACAGAAAACGGCGGCGGCAGCGCAGAACTGTGGCCAGAACTGCATGTCGACGTGCCTGTGATTTTGTGAGTATGTGGGACTAGAGAGAAAGGGGGACGGTACTTTGCGGCTGGGAAAAAAAGAGTGATGAGATTGTTGTGGTTGGAAGGAAGGAAGACATACCGTCGATTCGTAAGCCATCGATGTTGTACTCTGCAACGAAGGATTTGATCCAGTTTACATAAGCTGAGACGACGGTGGGGTCTTGGGTATTGATGTCTGGTAGAGGGACCTTTGTGTCGCCCAACCAACAGTTTTGTTCGCTGGTAACATTTCCCCAGTCGATTGGGCAATAGCTGTGGTACTGAGACTGGAAGGGGATGAGGAAGGGGGAGGAAAGGACGGAGAAGGGACGAACCTGTTCCTTGAAGAAGTAGGTGGACAAGTCCGGGGTGATAGTCGTAGCCATGACGTTGTTGACAACGACATCGACCATGAGATACCTAGTGGGTGGTCAAGTGGGTGGTAGAGGAGGGGGGGGGGGTGATAATTACATTCCGCGTCGATGAAGCTCTGCGGAGAGCGCTTTGAGGTCGTCTGAAGATCCGAAGCGAGTATTTAGCTGAGTGACGTCTGCGATCCAGTAACCGGTGTAGGCGTCGCCGTATGGAGTTGTGGGACCTTGATAATTCTGGCTGACTGGACTGATCCAAACTTGAGGGGGGTTAGTGTGCTTTATGGAGAAATGAGAGGAACTGACTGGCGGTAAAACCAGCGTCTTGAACATAGTCTAAATTTTCACGGATACTAAGGGTATTTGTGAG